>JANHAO010000298.1:0-82903 GCA_026873985.1 Saraca asoca
CTCTCTCTCTCTCTCTCTCTCTCTCTCTCTCTCTCTCTCTCTCTCTCTCTCTCTCTCTCTCTCTCTCTCTCTCTCTCTCTCCTTATTTCTCTTTCTTTTATACTCTCAGTTTGTAGTTTGGGATTTCTGAACTTATTGATTAACCGAATTTTATCGTCAACATTTACCAGTTCAAATATGTGATCATATTGTTATTGAGTGTTAGTGTGACACTAAGACTATAAGTGGATTTATTGTTTTGAGTCTTATTTATTAGGCTACTGATGAGTCTGTTCCCATAAGGAAATGTCTCTACTCTCATCTTATATTTACTGTTTTGCTTTATTGAGATGACAAACTCTATCCTTATAACGATATGTAGGGTAGAGAGGAGTTTACTTTTTTTTTCTCTTCTTTCTTTTTTCTCACAGATAATCATAGATAGAGATAATATATAATAGTATATGAGTATCGGATTATCAATGAATGCCTATTCAATTATTAAATTTATTATTTTACACACACACATATATATATATATGATAGGATGTGATTAGATGAATCCTCTTATAGTTCAATTATATTTAAAATGATTTTATCAAATTTTTAAAAATTAAAATAAATATATAATTACGTGATAAACTCAAATAGTCAAATCTTTTTTTTTTTTTAGTCATGTTTCTATCATACATGAAAAAGATATATAATTTTTATATACAATCAGTTTATTTTTTTTTAATGCATAATGAAATTTATTTTTTTTAAATTTTAAATTTTATATTTACATAATAGAAAATTGTTAAAAAAAGAGAGTCGGAAACAAACGGGATTTGACAAGGAGAGAGCGAGCGCTTTCCACGGAGCGAGAGAGAATAAACCGTTTGTTTTAGATAAGGGTGAAATTGCAAGTAGTTAGCAAATGGGAATGATATGATATGAGCTTTTTCTGGGCCACGTGTTGCACAAGTATTGATAGTCAACGGTGAGCATCAGAACCCACCACAAAAACCCAAAATATATATTTATAACATAAGAGCATCTCCGAAAGGAGTGGTTAATGATTCTTAAATACAATATCTTTAACTGGCATGATACAGTATAAATATGATTATTTATATAAACAATCGATTCTTAACATAAAATAATATTTTTTTAGTTGATGTGATATAATAAAATATATAAAAAAAAAATTAAGTAACCTGATGAAGTTGTAGCACTAAAGATGCTCTAAGTAGCACGCACACGTAAATATGGGAGATACAATATTTTTAATGCATGAACATAATATTTTTAACATATGAATAGAGAAAGATGTAAACATCATACGATTACTATATAAAGTATTATATAAAGTGTAAATTCTTCATAATCCATAATAATTTTCTCGCATACCGATCTCAGCCGCGAAACAGTGCCTCTTCCCTCTCACGACCCTACACCACCTGTCCACGCAATCGGAAAGCGAAATACGTGTTGTTGACCTCCAGCAAGGCTCAATGATCATGGTATGGATTGCTCAACAAAGGGAATAAATTTTTGTGAAAAATTATATTTTTTTAGAAAGTAAATTTTTTACCAATTTTTAAGAATATTTAATATTATTTAATTGATAACAAAAATAAAAAAATTTTACAAACTTTTTTATTTAAAGAATAGATGAATAATTCTTCACATTTTATAAAAAATAAAATTTATTAAAAAAATTCTGTTTTCTTTATTTTATTAATTAATAATCAATTAGATAATCGTGTATATGCTATTTTTTTTAAAAAAAATTATGCTTCTCATCTGATTTTTTATCATCCAAACCATCTCTATGATCATTAACAATTATCTGCTTTCTCGTTCGGTTTAGACTTCCTTGTCGTGTTCTGCATCCTTAATTTACTTCTCTCTTGAGACCCCACAGCACTATTTGTTCTACTTCTTAGCCATAAATTTTGCTTCACCTCCAAATCGCCATGATGCTCAACCAAAGTAGTTGTACTCATTCAATATCCATCCCTCCGCAATAAGCGCCCATCAATATTAACAGTTGGAAAATGATAAATGAATCCCACTTTATGCATGCAAAGTCACTCACATGTACACATAGGGCAATGTCAAATTAAACTCATAAATTAAAAAAAAAATAATATCTATGAGTTTGTGATGTGGATGCAACAGAATCTAAAGATAGTTTAATTTTTATGGAAAATAAATTTTTGTAGGTAGTTATTTTTTTAAAAATAATTTTTATTATAAATTTTTTCAATAAATACATAAACTTGTTTGATTGAAATAAAAATTAAAAGTTTCAAAATTTTTCTCATCTAAGAGATGATAAGTAAATAATTTTTCATGTTTCTTAAACATAAAATTTCCTTAAAAGTTTTATTTTTTTATTTTATCAATTAGTGATTAATCAAATGATATACTCATATAATATTTTTAATATAATTTTCTATTAATTAAATAACATTTAAATAAATAGAATCATTAAATAAAAGGACAATTTAAATTAAATTATGATATCTAATCAATCGAAAGTGATATGGTATATAAAAATAAGTGAATGAAGTGTTGTCTAATTGAATTAGATTATGGCAATCTAGATGGTGAGCTAGAGAAAAAAAAAAAGATTTATGTATGTTTTATAGATTGGTGGTGTATTTTTGCATGACGGACATAAGATTTATTATTAGTAGAGGTTGGGGCCGATGGTGGTTCGTGCTTTGTGAAAAAGTTTATGGAAAAAATATAAAATTTATAATTTATCTCCTGAAATTTAGACAGATTTATACAAGATTCCAACTTTTTTGTCAAATTTTTAATTTATTCCCTATCAAATTTTTAATTTAATTCCTCCGTCATATTTCTATTTAAAAAAAAAATTACGTAGGTCCGCCCAGTTTGTATATATACTAATATCACACAAATTACGTGCTAGATGTCCTATAATTATTTTTTTAATAAATACTGTAAGATAATATATATAAAACACGTGACATAAATTTTTGTGGTGCTAATGTAAATACTATGTCAGGAAATAAAATATAAATCCAAACAAATACAACATTATTTGGGCTTTCTGACCCTTGTGGCATAAATTGGGAAAGATTTTCTCAAAACAGGGTTGAGCTGAAGCTATTTTTGTGGATAGTATTTTTTTTTTTTACAATTAATGTTAGTGGTGTTAACACGGAGATTCCAATTTTTTTTTTAAACTGTAATTGGAAACGTTGTTGTCCCTATTTTTCTTTTTTTAAGTTTTTTTTTTAAAAATTATTTTATTTCTTTTTTTCTATGGAAAACGTTGTTGTCCCCATTTTTTTTAATTTTTTCTTTTTTTCTCAAAATTTATTTTTTTCTTTTTTTATTGAAAACATTGGTGGCAACAACGATGTCCCCATTTTTCTTTTTTTTTTTTATTTTTCTTTTTTATGGAATTTTTTTTATTTTTGTAAAAAATAAAAATTTAATTTTTTTTAAAAAAATTAATATTTGAATTTCTTATTTATGAAAGAATTTTATTTTTATTAAAATTTTAATTAATATATAATTAATTGTGACATATTATTTAATTATTTTAATAATTTTATTTAAATTTTCAAATATTTTATCAATCAAAATCACTGTTGATTAACAGTAATCTGGAAAAATATAAAAAAAAATTTCAACAAAAATAAAAAAAGAAAAGAGAAAGAAAAAATGTAAAATTTAAATTTTCTTTATTTATTTTTTTACTTTTTGGAAATTTATTTTTTTCTTTTTTATTGAAAATATTTTTCTTTTTTAACCATTTTTCATTTTTTTTGGAAATTTTTCTTTTTTCTTTTTTTTTTTTATTTTTTAAAAAATAAAAAATAATTTTTTTAAAATTTAGTACTTGATTTTTTTATTCAAGGGAGAATTTTATTTTTTATTAAAATTTTAATTAATATATAATTAATTATAACATATTATCTAATTATTTTACACTAATTTTATTTAAAATTTCAAATTTTCTATCACCTAATATTATTGTCAATGAATAGTATCTAAAAAATGTAAAAAAAAAACTTGTAAGAAAAATAAAAGAGAAAAAAATAAAGAAAAAATGCAAAATTTAATTTTTATTTTTTTATTTTTTAAGTTTTTTCTGGTATAACAAAAGAAAAAAAATAAATTTCCAGAAAAAAGAAAACTTAAAAGAAGAAAATAAAAAAATAAATTTTACATTTTTTCTTTTTTTATTTTTCTTAAATTTTTTATATTTTTTAGATGATTGTTTATCAACAATAATTTCATATGATAAAAGATTTGAAAAACAATAATCTCATTTGAAATTTTAAATAAATTTAATATAAAATAATTATACAATATATCAAAATTAATTATATATTGACTAAAATTTTAATAAAAAAATAAAATTCTCTCATAAATAAAAAATTTAAATACTAAATTTTAAAAAAATTAAAATTTTATTTTTTAAAAAATAAAAAAATAAAAATTTCCAGAAAAAAAGAAAAACGAAAAAAAAGGAAAATGGGGGACAATTACGTTTTCAATTAAAAAAAGGAAAAAAATTAAAAAAAAAGGAACAACAACTTTTTAATGAAAAAAAAAAAGAAAAACTAAAAAAAAAAAGAATATATTTTCAAACAAAAAAAGGGGGAACGTTGTTGATATTGACGTTTACGGTTTAAAAAAAAATTTGGAATATCCGTGTTAACATCATCAATGTTGCCCAAAAAACATAACACCTATAAAAATAGTTTCAACTTAATTCCAACGTCTAAAAAAAAGCCGCCTACAAAAATAATTTCAATTCAATCCTTAAGAAAATCTTTCTCAATTTATATTATACAAGTCAAAAAACCCATTATTTGTGGACAGTTAGCACTTGCACAACCACCTCCGCTAGCTGTTCCGGTTGGCGCACTTGAATGTGAAAGTGCTTTAATTAAACCCCCA
This sequence comes from Saraca asoca, assembly GCA_026873985.1. Classification (NCBI taxonomy): domain Eukaryota; kingdom Viridiplantae; phylum Streptophyta; class Magnoliopsida; order Fabales; family Fabaceae; genus Saraca; species Saraca asoca. The sequence continues at coordinate 4,915 of JANHAO010000298.1, forward strand.
CCTGTAATTTCATGCTGCCGTCTATTTTTATACCCTCTATGTGTCCTCCACTTTACTTAATCAACTCCTCCAACTTACCTCTTCTCTCTAATGGCTACTCTTTCGGTAACCTCCCCTTCCGTCTCTTCCCATTATCATCTCTTTTTCACCATCCTAGCCTTTCTTATCACAGCCTTCATTTTCTTCCTCACACAAAGAACCAAATCCAAGAAACTCAACCTTCCTCCGGGACCGCCCGGATGGCCTGTCGTCGGCAACCTCTTTCAAGTCGCCCGTTCCGGCAAGCCGTTCTTCGAATACATATACGAACTTAAACAAAAATACGGCTCAATTTTCACCCTCAAAATGGGAACAAGAACCATGATCATAATCAGCGATTCGAAACTCGTACACGAAGCTTTGATCCAAAAAGGTGCTCTTTACGCTAGCCGGCCAGCAGAAAATCCGACCCGGAACATCTTCAGCGCCAACAAGTTCTCCGTCAATGCAGCCATTTACGGCGGCGTTTGGCGATCACTGAGGAAAAACATGGTTCAGAATATGCTGAGTTCGATCAGGCTGAAGGAATTCCGAGGCGTCAGACAGAAAGCAATGGAGAAACTGATAAAGAGGATAAAATCCGAAGCAGAAGCAAATGACGGCGCTGTTTGGGTGCTAAAACACGCTAGGTTTGCTGTTTTCTGCATACTTTTGGCTATGTGTTTTGGAATTGAAATGGACGAAGAAACAGTGGAGAAAATGGATCAAGTTATGAAAGCTGTTCTTATAACTTTGGATCCAAGAATTGATGACTATCTTCCAATTCTAAGCCTCTTTTTCTCAAAACAGAGGAAGAGAGCCTTAGAAGTACGAAAACAGCAGCTTGAATTCATGGTCCCTTTTATTGAGCAAAGAAAAAGAGCAATCCAAAATCCTGGTTCAGATGTCAGCGCGACCTCGTTTTCATACCTGGACACGCTCTTTGATCTCAAAGTAGAAGGGAGGAAAAATCCACCTACAAGTGCAGAATTGGTCACGCTTTGCTCCGAGTTCCTTAATGGCGGCACAGACACGACCGCAACGGCAGTTGAGTGGGGCATAGCACGGCTCATAGAAAACCCAAAAATTCAAACAAAACTGTTTGATGAAATTAATAATATTGTTGGAGAGAGGGAAGTGGATGAAAAGGACGTTGAGAAAATGCCCTATTTACAAGCTGTGGTGAAAGAACTATTAAGAAAGCATCCACCAACTTACTTCACACTCACACATGCTGTGATCGAACCGACCACTTTGGCAGGGTATGATATACCCACTCATGCTAATGTTGAGACATATGTGCCTGCAATTGCGGAGGACCCTAAACTGTGGTCTGAACCGGAAAAGTTCAACCCGGACCGGTTTGTTTCCGGCCGGGAGGAGGCGGATATAACCGGAGTTACTGGGGTGAAGATGATGCCATTTGGTGTGGGAAGGAGGATATGTCCTGGCTTGGGTATGGGCACTATGCATATTCATTTGATACTGGCTAGAATGGTGCAAGAGTTTGAATGGAGTGCATGTGAAGAAGGTAAGGACTTGGATTTTACTGGGAAATTGGCGTTTACTGTGGTGATGAAGGAAGCGCTTAAGGCTAAAGTCAAGCCTAGAGTTGCAAAAGCGGGCTTGTAGAGATCTTATTTCAAGTTTGTGGCGTGCAATAGTCATGCATCTAATTATAATCTTAATTTGTTTGTTGGGGATTGATATTTGTTATTGAGACAATTATAATTTGTCATATATATGAATGGTTTTCTAATTAAAAAGGATATTCATACTATATGTTTTGAGCATGAGAACATTTCTATTTATAATTTCTCTTATACAAATGTTATTTTCATAATATGTATAACTTACCTCATATTAATTTTCATATTTGCACATAAAATATAGTTAAAATTGACTTCACAAAATTTAAATAAGTATGAATATTTTAAATCTCACTCTCATATGAACAAAATATAAAAAATAATACGTACAAGTAATATTATTTATTTTCTTACTGTAATTAATAGAATGTTAATTTTGGCTAGTTTCTTCTTCTCATTTTGAAGACAATATAATTGATTTCTTGTAAATTTAGATTGTATATATTTATATAGCTTTCAAAGAATTTTAATATAACTTGTCAATTGAACCCTTAACAGTAGCTCTCATCATGATATGTTGTCCATGCAGTGTTAATTTGACTCCGTATTCACAGTCATTGTTGTCATGTTTAAAAATTAGTTTTATATCATGTCAAAAATTTTATTAATAAGCTTTATAAAATAAGGGGAATTCACTAATTAATATAATGATTAGTTTTGCAATAAATTTTTTAATAGCCAAAATAATAAGAAATAAAAATGGGTATTTGTTCTATTTTATAAGGAAAGAAAAACGCACTGTTATTATGCGAGTAGCCAAGTGAAGGAGAAAAAGGTTCAAGAGGATATATTACAACATAGTTAGTCCTGCTTCTTTATATGCACTTTCTCATTTAGTACTTATTTAGTATAATAGCTAGGTTACTCAATAATTAATTATTGGCCAATTTTATATTTTTTATTAAAAAATCTTATTCAAATAATTTTTTATATTATTATTATTATTAAATTCAAAATCGAAATTGAATCATTGCTACATGGGAGCTAATAAGTCAGTGATGCAGTGACAGTGTAGTAACAACGAATAACAAATTCAAAGATTTAAAGTGTATTACCTGGTTGTTGACCAGTCTGGATGAAGTAAAGTCATTGATTTGCCTGAAGTTTGTTTCTTTTTACAAATACTCATCTTGTCTTTATACAATTGTGAAAAGTCTATATATTAAATTTTTATTATTAGTATTAATTTTAGATAAAGTTAATATTAAAATTGTAAAAAAAAATAAATTAAGATCTGTCAATTTTTTTTTACATGAAAACCTTCCTCATATATGGCTAAAAATCAGGGGACATAGTTTAGAAATAAATAAATTTCACTATTTGCTGATAAAATGGATACATATATTTTGTAACTAACTTTACTATATATAAATACATCTTTATTTCAAGTTTTCACATCCTTCAGATGATGAACAATTTTCTCTTAAATTATTTTATTACTTAACTGTCACATCATATTAATCTCTTAAACAAACGGTCATCTTTAAGTTCTCATGACTCATTGATAAATGCTTGTTATCCAAAATTCTCTTATCAAGAGAAAATGCATTTTCTGATGCAATTAAGAATATTGGAGAGATTAGTATATCATTAATCATAAGAGAAAGTACAAAATATTGTGTCTTTTGTGCTTTTTACCATTCCAAAATATTAAAATTTTGCATATTAGATAGAATAGGTGTAAATAAGTAAGAATTAAGCTCATTATTGATTAAAGGATATCATCACTTATACCTATAAAATCATCATATTCTTCATGATACGAGATAGATCTTCTTAAAGAAGAAAAATAGCTCATGCATAAATGCGAGGAATTAAATTTTCTATTATATATATGATAAATCTCTTACAATAAATTGTTTATATTATACATGTATAACTCTACATCAAATTTATATTACATATTCGTATGGTATCTAATTAGTAACTTTTTCACTTCTTTCTATCTAACTCTATGATTCATAGTTATAGTCATAACATATAAACAAGGAATATTTTTAAAATATTTATTCTATTTTGATAAGCATTTATCAATAACAAATCTCAAAATCATTAATATTTCTAAATTTTAAAAATGTAGAAATATAATTAAACAAAACTATAAACTTTGAATAAGATGTAGGATAATATGGATTGGATAAAATATTAGTTGTTCTATAAAATGTTTACAAAAGTTATAAGTAAATATTTGCCCTTTACCATTCAACATTTTCAAGAGGTTATAAGATATTTTTGTTAAATAAAAAGTATTCATGATATCTTTATACTTTAAGCAAAATTCTAACAATTTAAAAGTAGAGCTCCATCATGTACAAACATCTAGTGAGAGTATCTTAGATTTCTTAGACATATGCACGTATAATTATTTTCAATCATACTTTCTAACAGGTAATGATTTGATATATAAAATCGTATTTATAAGATTTTGCATAAATATAGAAATAATTTTTAATGCATCTTAAATAATGAAATTTAAAATATGACATGCACATCTAAGATAAAAAAAATTAGGTATTGAAAATAAGATTTAAAGTTGAAATTAAAATTGTAAATGCACACGTATAAAACCATTAGTTGAAAAATCAACACCTACATTTTCTAAAAATTTTTGATTATCCAAATAATCTTACATATAATTAGTATCGTTCAAATTCATGATTGAAATTTAATAATATAAATAAAAATAAATTACTAATAATTAAAAAAATGACAACTATTAAATCAATAAAAATACTATAAAAATTAAAGTATATAAAACTAATTGAATTATAAAAATATAAGTAGAGATTTAAAAAATTTTACCAATGTGTTTTCTTTACACTAAGTTGGATAATTATAGAGAAATGAAAATGTAGTAGAAATTTTAGAGAGTATGAAAGGTTAAAATGTGAAAGAATAAGAGCTTGTTTTGTGAATTTAGTTTGATTAGAATAAATATTTATGCAATAGAAAAGTATTAAAAAATAAATAAATAAGTAGCTGTTGTTGCAATGCAACGACTAGTCACTAGTGTGCTGTTGTCCATTAGCCGTTGCAAGGCGTAGGCTAAACATGGTTAGTCTGAGGACTTGAAGTTTTAGGCATTTGAATCTTTGGACTTGAAATTGAGACTTCATCTCTTCAGTGCTCACGTGAATCTGTGATGAATTATTATGGCCGTGGAATTCATATGGAATATAAATTTAGTTTATATTATTTATTTATAATAATTAATTATGTAATATTATACTAGTTTATAAGTTTGATAATAATAATTTATTCACATAATTTTATACATCAATATTTCTTCTAATTTTAATTTTATTAAAATTAAATATAATTATTTGTTTTAATATATTTATATAATATACATTGATAATTTTAAATATATAAACTTAATAAATATTAAAATTTATTTATATTATTTTAATGTATATATACACAAATTAACTAATTAATTACATATTATTTATTATCTATGATCAGGCTAAAAAATTAATTCGATAAAATCAGATTAAGAGGCTAACCTAATAACTTGATGGGTTAACATTTATCAGTGTCAGAAAATGTTGATGTTAAAATTTGATTCTATCAAATTTCAATCAACCAGTATAGTTTTTTTATCCCCAAACTGCTCTCTGAAGAATGAAATGGGAAACGAAGAAGATGACAAATATGGTAGAGAGGAAGAAGAGTAATGAAAAGTAATATTTTTAACCTGGTTCTGCTAAAATCAAGCAGTACTGGTCCCTACATCCACAGTAGCTTTTATTAATTTGAAGTAAATTCTATAGAGTTTCAGTACAGTAATTTCAACACGTCCTACGAGGATCCTCCTCCTTTTATTTATAAAAGGTGGAAGGTTATAAATGTAATTTTACATGCAGTAAATAAGTTACAACAAATGTTATATGTATAAGACAACTTAATCTTCTGCAAATCAACCTTTGCATATTGTTTTCTAGGGGTAAGCCCCTTGTCTGCCCATTGATGTAAGCTTGTTCAATGCTCCATCTTGCTGAGCCTTCTCTATCTCGTTGAACTTTTGGCTATGCCCGTCTTTGCGAGCTAAAATGCTTGGCTCAGGGTTACTGTTGGCTTTCTCTCAGCGAGGTGAGCTTTAACAAGCTGTTTCCTTGACTTCGGGCTTTACTTGTATCCTGACCTCACGGTGGTGCAATCTTAGTTAGCTAAGCTGTCATTAGCTGGTTCTCAGTCTCCGCTGTGCTTTTACTTTTCTATTATGTGAGACTGGATTTTGCCCATAACATAAGCTCCTCAATCAACTCTTAGTTCGCTTTGCAAATTTGGAGTTATAATTTTCCTAAGGCCTTGTTTGTAGTTTCAGTCAAAGTCTTTATACTCAGACTATTGTGTTATCTTTTTTGTCTTTCAAACTTTCATTTCATCTGTTTCAGGCCATACTTCTTACTATTTGTGATCTATAGCCATCGGCGTGGCAGCCTCATTTTCTCTGGACCATCCGATCTAAGGTAGCCAATTGTCCATTGGGTCTTTCACTGGACCCGAACCAGTTTAAAAAGCTTGAAAAGCTCTTCTTGCTTCTTCGTGGAATGGCTTAATGGAAGCTTCAGTTAAGCCCCTCATATTTCTATTAGTTCAGCTTCCGGTGAAGTATTTTGAGGTGTGCATGGCCTACTACAGAAGACCATAAGGTGTGAATGGCCTACTGCATATGACTCCTATGGATAGCTTTTTATGCTGGTCATGAGGGAGTCTTATGCAGATCTTGAATTATTTTCTCACGATTCTTTCGTGAGATTTAGTCTTACCAGCCAGACTCCTGTGCGCTTTTTGAGTTACTCTGGGTGCAGGCCAGGAAGGGAGCCACTAGCTGAGGAGGGATATAAGAAGAAGAAGATTGAGGAGCAATCGTGCTCATTGATTTTTTGGCTGGTTGGAGTTCATCTCTTAGGGGCCGACACTCTTCTTCTTTATGAAGCGATAGTTGTAGGCTTTATATTTTTATCTTTGTATTTCCCATCTTTTGTTGTAATTTTACCTCGTTGAATGAGGCCTTTAATGAATGAGCTTTCTTTGTAACTCTTGGGCGCTGTATGGAATGCCATGTACATTGCTGGTTGTAATATGCATTCTTACAAATTAATGACATACTTTTCTAACCAATCGATTATAACCTTAGTGGGTAGCGAATTTTAGCATCTGTTTGCCTTGATTGATGATGAGTAATGTCTGGGTAGGACGCACGTAAGCTGCACTTAGAAAAGAGGGGTTCGCATGCAAGCTGCAATCATTTGTTCACATAAAAACTATGACGGATTCATTTTAACGCTTCCGTGCCTAAATGAGCTCAATGCTCTTTATTAAATTCTGAGTGTTTAGTAGTGCCTCCGCATCTTAGCAAGATCATAGCTCATTGCTGGATTTTAAGTGTTTAATAATGCCTCCGCACCACAGTAAGCTCTTGGCTGCACTGGATTCTTGAGTATTTAATGGTGCTTTCACACCTCAACAAGCTCTTGGCTACACTGGATTCTTGAGTGTTTAATAGTGCCTCTATACCTCAGCAAGCTCATAGCTTATCATTGGATATTAGGTGTTTAATAATGCCTCCGCACCTCAATAAGCTCATAGCTCATTACTAGATTTTAAGTGTTTAATAGTGCATCCGCACCTCAGCGAGCTTTTAGCTGTGCTGGATTCTTGAGTATTTAATAGTGCCTCAGCACTTCAGCAAGCTCATAGCTCATTACTGGGTTTTGAGTGTTTAATAGTGCCTCAGCACCTCAGCAAGCTCTTGGCTGTGTTGGATTCTTGAGTATTTAATGGTGCCTCTACACCTCAGCAAGCTCTTGGCTCATTGTTCGATTTTGAGTGTTTAATAATGTCTCCGCACCTCAACAAGCTCTTGGCTGTGCTGGATTCTCGAGTATTTAATAGTGCCTTCGCACCTCAGTAAGCTCATAACTCATTGCTGGATTTTGATATTAACATAGAATAGCAATGTTTCACTAGAAATCATTAGATAGAAATCTGGAATGCTTTCATTAGCGTTAATATGATATTACAAGATCAGAATATGGTTCTAACGGATGGCTCTTGCTCCTGGTTAGTGGTTCACTGAGTCTGTTGAGCTTGCCACTCTAACGGCCTCACCACATAATCCTGTAATTGACCTCTTCTAATGAGATCTTCTATGGCATCTCTTAATGCCCAACATTTCGAAGTATTGTATCCAATCTCATTATGGTAGGCACAAAATTTATCTTTATTGCTCCTGAACTTGCCAGGAGTCGAAAGGGGATTGGGCTTCTTAAAGTTTTCTGTGTCTCATTCTGCTGTAAAGATCTTATTTTGTGTATCAGATAGAACCCTATAGCTTTCATAGCAACCATGAGCTTGGGGTCGCTCGTTCCTACCTTTCTTTGTGGGCCAGCTACTGGTGCCATAATTTTAGTTCTCCTCACTCTTCTTTTTGCTATGAGGAGCGACGACTATCTCACCCTTATGCCTGAGCTCCTCTATACTGAAGGTCTCCTTCCATCTTATTTGTTTGGTGGCTCGCTCATAGAATTCAGTGAGGTCCCGAGCCAGGGACTTGTAAAGACTTTTGTATAACTTTCTATCCTTGCTGAGTCCCATTGAGATTGCCATTAGGATACTTTCTTCCAGGGAATTTTCTATAGAGTTGGCTTCATGCTTGAACCTGGCTATATAATCCTTCAGAGATTCATTCTTACGCTGAAAGATTATTACGAGATGGCAGGGAGGTGCAAGCTACCTCTTTAATGCCTAATACTGGTCGATGAATTTTTTTTTACATTCTTGCCAACCATTGACACTACGAGCTGGGAGGCTTCTGAACCACGCTTGAGGTATGCCTCCTAATGTGGCCAAAAAGATGTGACACTTGACCAGAGGGTCAGTTGTTTGAAAATCCATCTGGACATTGAACATGTGTAGATGGTTGCAAGGATCACTGTTTCCATCATACAATGAAATCGTGAGCACTTTAAGTTTCTGTGGAAGAGGCTACATTTCGATTTCCATAGAGAATGGTGAACTTTTCTCATGATAAGGTTGATTGTTTTAAGATTGGGGACATTCCTCTAGCTACTTCAGTCTTTGGAAGACTTCCTTCATTACTGGATCTTACGTTTCAGATCGCGGGCAAGCTTTCAGCTTGTTACGAGCCCCCAGATTGCTAACCATCGCAATTCTTGCGAGTCTCTTTCTGAATTTCTTCATGCAGCTACCGAGGTTGTGCTACAATCTCCTCCTACCTCCGTGCACCCTAAGCTTGTGCTTGTGCTAGCGCTTTAACAATTTCAGCCAACACTCTTACCATGTTTTCAAGCATCGGCTAGGGTTAATGCAATGTTTGTGCCTCTTTAGTTCCAACGACAGTAGTAATTTTACAGTGAGCCAATGGGAGTATCTGCTAGATAAGTGACCAGAGTGCTTGAGCTTCTGGTGATTCTTCCTCTCACCATAGTAACCAAATAGAAAAGTAATTTAGAAAATAGATGAGCCCTCATTCTAACACCAAAATATTGATAGTGGAATTTGGTTCTGCCAAATTTTAGTCAACCAGTGTAGTTCTTTTATCCCTAAACTGCTCTCTGATGAATGAAATGAGAAATTGTTGATGTTGGAATTTGGTTCGCATGAAGAGTCCTAGATTTCGACCAACGAGGGATGAGTTCTGGAATCCTATACCGCTTTCGGAGTGTAAAAGGGGGAATGGGAGAGGAAGAAGCATGACACAGTGCTTTTAACATGGTTCGACTAAATCCGGGCAGCACCAGACCCTACGTCTATGACGAAAATTTTATTGATATGAAGGATTATTTATATAGAGTTTTTGGCTTATAATATGCCAGTCTCCTCTCCCTTCTTCTAACAATGTAATCCTATTTATAGAGGAAGGAGGAGTTACATGTATTAATTATAAGCTATAATTGTGTTACATCAAGATATAAATAGAAAAGAGAGTAAAAGCTAAAATCCAGCTGTTATAGGATGTAAGCTGTAGGATGGGTCCCTCGTGTGGGCTATGGACTTACATCTACAAAGCGCCCTCCACTCGGCGTGGTCTTATCATGCAGGGTGTTTGTTATCCTAAGCTGGGGCTCTTTACTCAGGGTCACTATGGGAGGTCATTATAGTGAGCTCGGTGCCACTATAGCAAGGTAACGAGCTCGAGCAGGACAATTGACTGCTTGACGAGCTGGTCTTATGATCACCTCATTGTATCACTGTCTAATAGGGAGCGAGGTAATAGTTTGCTAGGCGTCTTCAGCGAGATGGACGATCTGGCCTTTGGCGGGTTCAGATCTGTCGCATTCTTCTAAGGCCATTTTTTGCCTATAACATAAGCCCTCCAACTCTCGATTTGCCTTACGAACTAAGAGTTGTAATTTTTTCGAGGCTCGATTCGTATCTTTAGTCAGTGTCCTTCCGTGATCAAAGTGTCATTTCAGATGTCTTTTCATTCTGCTTTAGACCATACTTTCTTCTGTTTGCCATTTTTAGCCGTTGGCGTGGCATTACCGTTGGCTTCGAGCTGTCGGATAAAGATCAGTTGGATGCCTTCTGGATCCTTCGGGGGGCCATGCAAGTCTTTTTATATCTGTGGGGTCTTTCCTTCTTACCCCAGAAGAGTTTGAATGGAAGAGGCTAAAGAACCCCCTACGTCTCTGTTAGCTTTGCTTCTGATGAAGCTTGTCGAGGCATGGATGGTTTGTTGCAGAGTATCGGGAGGTATGGATAGCTTGTTGCACATGACTTCATTGTAGGATTTGTCTGGTGGGCTCCTGGGGAGTCTTGTGCAGATCTCGAATTATCTCCTCCTGGTGTCACTTATGAGCTGCTACCTGACGAGCCAACATCTTATGAATTTTTTATTTGCTCTGGGTCTAGCTCAGATATATACACTGGAGGAATATAAGTAGGAGCAACTGGAGGTCACTGTCCTTCTTACAGGCATGAGCTCACTGACTGGCCTTCTACTTTTTCTTGTAGGAATGGTAGTGCCAGGTCTTTGAGCTTCTTGCCTTTGTTTCTGCATTTCTTCTTTTGATGTAATTTTTCCTTGTTGAGTGAGGTCTTTTTGGCTGTATGAGTTTTTCTTTCTTTGAATGTTGTACTGGATGCTTCGTGCATCACTGTATGTAAATTTTGGATGATTAATAAAATCTCTTTTAGCCAATCGGTCGTGCTTTATCTTTCTGGTTGCTTAATCTATTATGAGTGAGAGTGGGGTTGCATGCAAGCCGTGCCTGAAAAATCTCATTTGGGCCATGAGAGTTTGTCTGTATAAGAGTTATGATCTTTCATCCGCATGCTAGCTGCGACCCCTTAATTGTATGAAAGCTGCAACGATTTAGTTTCAACATCCTTATGCTATAGTGGGCTGGTAGCCTATTACTGGACTTGAGCGCATCATCAAAGTAGGCTCTGGGGCCTTCTCACCCTCAGTCTTATTTTGTGGTGGTGAGGTGATAACTCGTCGTCAAGTAGGATCGCACATCCGTACCACAGCAAGCTCGTTGCTTACTTTTCATAGCAAGCCTGTTGCTCAATGGGACAGTAAGCTTGTTGCTCAGTCTGATAGCAAGCTCGTTGCTCAACGAGGCAGCAAGCTAGTTGCTCAGTGAGACAGCAAGCTCGTTGCTCAACAAAACAACAAGCTCATTGCTCAATGGTCGGGGAATTCGCTCCCTTAGTCACAATTCATGGAATGTGGCTTGCTTTGGATGTATCGAAGGGGTAGGCCTTGCGCCATCTCACCCCCGGATGAATCCTTGCAACGATGGAGTGAAAACTCTTTGTCTAGACAGTGCTTTTTTGGCCAACCGACAACTTACATTGATTCAGCATAAAATAGTTGATACAACTAATCACCATTGATAACAAATGAGTGTTACAGGATTAGAATATGGTTCTAATGGAGGGCTCAGGCTCCTGGGTGGTAACTCATTGAGTCTGTTGAGTGCACTTTCCAGGTGGTCTTACCACATAATCCTATAGTCGACCTCTTCTGATGAGGTCTTCAATAGCGTCTTTCAGTGCTCGACACTTCGAGGTGGCATATCCAACCTCATTGTGGTAAGCATAAAATCTGCTTGGGTCTTTGGACTCGGTGGGTACCCTCATTAGTCTGGGCTTTCTGAAGTCCTCGTTCTATCTCTCTATGGTAAAAATTCTATCCTGTGTATCTGACAAGATGCTGTAGCTTTTGAAGCGACCTAGAGGTCGCTGAGGCTTTGCCTTCTTCATGAGATGAGGAGTGGGGTCATCGTGACTCTTATTACCTCTCTTTTTACTCGCGATGGGACCATTGGGGCCCACTTTATGCTTAGATTCCTTCATTCTGAAGGTTTCTTCCCATCTTATTTGTTTGGTAGTTCGCTCGTAGAATTCAGCAAGGTCTTGAGCTAGGGACTTATAGAGGCTTTGATATAATTTTTCGTCTTTGCGAAGTCCTGTTGAGATCACTGTTAAAATACTTTCCTCCGAGGGATTCTCCATGAAGTTAGCCTCGTGCCTCAATCGGGCTATATAGTCTTTGAATGGTTCATCTTTGCACTGAAAGAACATTGCGAGATGGCAAGGGGGCACAAGTTGTTTCTTTAATGCCCAATATTAGTCGACGAACTTTCTTTGGCATTCTTTCCAGTTGTTGATGCTGCAAGCCAAGAGGTGCCTGAACCATACCCGGGGTATTCCCCCTAATGTGGCGGGAAAGATGTAGCAATTCACCAGGGGGTCAGTAGTCTAGAGGTCCATTTAGGCATTAAACACATCCAGGTGGTCACTTGGATCATTGTTCCCATTGTAGAGCGAGATCATGGGTACTTTAAGCTTCTGCGGGAGAGGTCGCATCTCAATCTCCATAGAAAATGGAGAACTTTCCTTGTGGCGAGGCTGGTGGCTTTGAGGTCATGGATGCTCTTCTAGTCGTTCAAGCCTGTAGAGGATTTCCTCAATTGTCTGGTTGCGTGTATCATACTGAGGGGTGGAGCTTCTTGCTCGTTGTGAGCCCCCCAGTTGCTGACTATCATGATCATCATGAGTTTCCTTCTGAGCCTCTTTATGGAGCTGTTAGAGTTGTGCCATGATTTCTTCTTGTCTTTACGTGCTATGAATTTGGGCCTATACTAGCGCTTTGACGATTTCAGCTAGCTTTCTTACCATGCTTTCAAGTGCCGGATGGGGTTGGTGGGGCATTTATGCCTCTTGAGTTTCAGGAGCAGCAGTAGACTGTTGGTGAGCCCCCACAATGGGAGTGTCCATCGGTTGTAGGCCTGGAGTGGTTAAACTCCAAGTGGTTCTTCCTCTCATTGATGCTAAGCTGCAATGGAGACTTCAGAGAGTAGATGGATCCCCACGGATAGCACCAAAATGTTGACATCGAAATTTGGTTCACACGAAGTATCCCAGATTCTAGCCAACAAGGGATGAGTTCTAGAATCCTATACTACTTCTGGAGCGCAAAGGGGGGAATGGGAGAGAAAGAAGCGTAGCACGATGCTTTTAACGTGGTTTGGCTAAATCCGGGCGGCATCGGACCCTATGTCCATGGTGAAAATTTTATTAATATGAAGGATTGTTTATATAGGGTTTTTGGCTTCTAATATGCCAGCCTCCTCTCCCTTCTTCTAATAATGTAATCCTATTTATAGAGGAAGGAGGAGTTACATGCATTAATTATAAGATACAGTTATGTTATATCAAGATATAAATAGAAAAGATAATAAAAGCTAAAATTCGACTGTTGCAGGATGTGAGCTGCAGGATGGGTCCCTCCTGTTGGCTGTGGACTTGCATCTACAAAGTGTCCTCCGCTTGGTGTGGTCTTACCGTGCAAGGTGTTCATTATCTCGAGCTGGGATTCCTTGCTCAGGGTCGCTATGGGAGGTTACTGTAGTGAGCTCGGTGCCGCTATAGCAAAGTAGCGAGCTCGAGCAAGACGGTCGACTGCTTGACGAGTTGGTCTTATAAACACCTTGTTGTATCGCTGTCTAATAGCGAGCGAGGTAATAGTTTGTTGGGCATCTTCACCGAGATGGACGATCTGGGCTTTGGCAGATTCAAATCTGTCGCATTCTTCTGAGGTTGTTTTTTGCCTATAACAGAAACAAAGAAAATGACGAAGATGGTAGAGAGGAAGAAAAGTAATGGAAAGCAGTGTTTTTAACATGGTTCAGCTAAAATTAGGCAGTATTGATCCCTACGTCCATGGTAGCTTTTATTAATCCGAAGTAAATTCTACATAGTTTTGGTACAGTAATTTCAGCCCGTCCTACGAGGATCCTCCTCCTTCTATTTATAGAAGGTGAAAGGTTACAGATGTAATTTTATATGTAGTAAATAAGTTACATCAAATATTAAATGTGTAAGGCAACTTAATCTTCTGCAAATCAGCCCTTGTAGATTGCTTTCTGCGAGGTGGGCCTCTTGTCTGCGTGCTGACGTAAGCTTGTTCAGTGCTCCATCTTGCTGAGCCTTCTCTATACCATTGAACTTTTGGCTATGCCCGTCTTTGTCAGCTTGGCTCGGGGTCATTACTGGCTTTCTCTCAATGAGGCGAGCTTCGCTCTTGGTGAAGTGAGCTTTAACGAGTTGTTTCTCTAGCTTCGAGCTTCGCTTGTATCTGACCTCACGGTGGTGCAATCTTAGCGAGCTGAGTTGTCTTTAGCTGGTTCTCAGTCTCTGCTGTGCTTTTGCTTTTCTATGATGTGAGATAGGATTTTGCCCATAACATATACTTATAGGTTGGGTTATTTTGGACTAATTTCTTATCAAGTCGAGTCACTGTTATTATTTTTTGTACCAATCTCAATCTCAAGCCAATCCGTTAGACTCGACCTATTTCAATATCTCTAATGTCAAATAATTGATTATGATATTTTTTAGAAATATTTGATTGTATTTTTAAAATCCTTTACAAATCAATTATAAATAATAAATTTGATTAAATAAAAAGTTATTTTAACTTTCATTTGAATTGTAATTATAAAAAGATAAACATTTAGATTTATACTTATATTATTCTCACTTTTTTTTCTTTTTTTTATCTTTATTACTCTTACTCTAATAATAATAATAAAATTTATTTTTTCTCTCTCTGCCTCTATTGTATTTTTTATTAATTTAATGTTAAAAATATTTTTTTTATACGTCATCCAAATAAAAATATTGTGAGAGAGTGTAAATAAGAAGATAAATATAAAGTAGTGGAGCAAAAATTATCTCCATATTAATTTGATTCAAAACTTGAGTTTTAAAATATTTTTTTAGAATATTATATTCTTTCTCAAGGTGTGTGTAAGAATACAAAGAAGGCTGGGTAAGATTCGGTAACACTCCCTGTTACATATTTTGCTTTCTAAGCAGAACGGTAATTTGTTACTGAAAGAAAAAAACGTATATGTCATTCGGTAATCTGTCCACACTCCAGGTAACCCGTAGGCTGGAAAATATTTATTTTCTCTAAATAATAAAATTAACAATCAAATTATGTGAGTGTGTGAACTAAAATCTCGTCATAAAAATAAAAAAAACATGTGTGTATGCTGGTGTGTCAGATTTAGTGTGTGTATGACAAAAAAAAAAAACCGTTTAATTTCTTAATCTTTCTCTTTTTTTAATGTTTATTTTTATATACTGTAATATAAAATATAATTAATTAAATTTGAAATAATTTTACTTTTATTATAAATATTTTAATTATATCAATATATTTTAATCTTAAAATAAATATAAATTAATTTATTTTATATATCTCTTGATATTAAATTATTTTTATATTATTTTATATTTATAAAATAATTTAATAATTAATTTTCTTAAATATTTTAATATAATTAATTAATTTATTAATTTTCAATTAATAACTAATAAAATAATAAACAATTAATTTATTAAATATTAATTAACTTATCAACTCCATGTGCATATTCTCAGCGTCAATCACCCCAAATAGCACGCGCCTGTGCGCATACAACAATCGCTCCACGAGAAATAGTGTTTCAATGTTTGTCAGTCACTCCACGTAGAGAGAGAGTGTGTGTGGTCTTCGCTTTAAAAACAGGCCACAAATATGGTTGGATTTGAAGATAAGTTGAAAGCAAAGTACTTCACTTGAAATGGTGAACTTAATTGTGCTGCCAAACTATACCAATAGATGCATGCTTTTTTCCATAGCTATCATACAAGTTTAGTTTAATCAAGCAAGTTTATTAAACTTAAGCAGGGGCCCACTTTCTAGGTGACCTAAAATCTTGTCTCCAATAAAAGAAAACATTGCATGTTCTTTTATTATATTTTTAAAATTTTTTATACATTTTAAGATAAAAGTTATAAAAATTGTAATTTTTTTTTATAGAATCTTACAATTTTTTTCACAAAAATTTATAAATACATGAATTTTGTATATAATAAATATATAAATAATTACAATTCTATCAATTAAAATTGTATAAAAAATTCTTTAATTTTATTATTTTTATATAAAAATTATAATTTTAAATAAAATATATATAAAAATTTTATAAATTTTACAAAAGTATATATTAATACGAATTTTTTAATAAAAATTTTATTGAATATATATATATATATATAGAAGTATAACTCTAAAAAAATCACATAGAAAACCTACAAAGTTAATAAATGCGGGTAATAATAGCCACCGCACAAAGTGGCTTGGTTATAGCCAATTAAGGCCGCAGGATTCTTTGACGAAATTGCATTGAGGTGTTAGTTTTCGTCGGCGAATAATATATTAATGCCACCATCCATTAGGGATTTTTTTTTTTTTTTTAAAGCATTCGTACCTTTCAAAACAAGACAAGATGTTAGTTCGTAGGAAGTTTGAATTGTATGTTAGGAGTTTTTAGCTGGGAATCTTGTGATCCTTGATGTAAAAAAAAAATAAAAATAAAAATAAAAATTTAGATAATTATATTTAATATTCATAAATTATTAATTATTATAATTACTCATCATTTCAAATAAATAGTAAATTGTATCTATATATGATTTTTTTTTCTATAGTTTTGGGGAAATATAAATGTCATGTCATATTTACGTAAAGTTAAAAATGTAAAAGTTACGGTAAAGGATTTTTATAGTCACACTGTACAGGTAAATTTTGTTAAAATAACTAAAATACTCTCAAAATAAATAAAAAATACAAAAAAAAATAAGTCAGATTACTCCCAGATTTAAGTTAAAAGGCTTCTACACTATATTTGATTTTTCTATAAAATTTCATATCAAACCGAGTACAATTATTCCATTAAATCACTTATAAGATGAATATTGAGAGTTAAATGTAATTATCCCAAAGTTAAAAGTGTTGGTCCCTTTTTTTATTTGAATTCTAGATAAATTCCAACACAAATCTTGAATCTTCTTTTGAATTTTTCAAAGAAAATTATCAAAGTTTATTTGAAGAATATAATTACTTATATTGAAAGTTAGAATAAATTATTATTACTTTTTTAGATTAATTCAGATTGTAAGACTATTTATCAAACAAAATATGTACAAGTAAAAATTAAAGCAGTAAGTAAAGAATACCAAAATTTTTAAAGTGGTTTTACTTCAATTGAAACTACAATTGAATTGTACGTCCACTTTGATCGAATCCTTAACTAGATGGTCCTTTTTATTTATAAACACAAGATTTAATCGAGCTCTTACAAATTAGTTTAGATACAAAAATTCATTATACCTTCTAGAAGATGCAAAAGGAAGATTAATCTCTTCCTTTGTATCTAAGATTTCTAAACCCTAGAAATCTAAAACAGAAACAAAGTTTCAAGATAAAAAATACAATTACTTCAATTGAGATGTGGATCTCAATTATCTTGTGTGTGTTTTCTTTCAATTTGATCTAAGAATTATTCAATTTGATAAAAGTAGATGAGGTAGAGATAAATCAGCTTATAGCTCTATTTTCTCTTTGTTTTTTGCTCTTGAAATTTATAGAAGTTGTAGAAGTTTTTGTTTCAAATGACTTTAGATAGTATTTATAGTGTGACAATCGACATTTAAAAAATAATTAACTTTCAGACTATGAATTAATTCGTGAATCGATTTAGAGCGGTTACCAACTTATGAATCAATTCATTTATGAATATCATTAAGAATTTCATAACTAAATCGATGTGTGAATCGATTCACACTATCATATGATCAAGTCATGAATCGATTGCCTAATCGATTCTCAAAATTTTCTAACCTTCGATAAAAGTAATTTTCAAAGCAATTCTTTATGAATCGATTCACATAGTGAAAATAAGTTTTTATAAAAATTTCACTTGTGAAAGAGTATTTGAAACTTTGTTGAAAAACTTTTGGTTTTAACTCATTTTAAGTGATTTATTTATATCTCAACTTAATTGACTTAAGAAATTTATTTGGATCAAATATGAATTAGATCACACTTATAAAAAATCCTAATTAATATAATAAAATTACTATATGTAAAGGTGGATCTCTTGAATAACATTAGATTGACTTTGATCTTGCAATCAAATAATAAATACTAAATACATGGTTAGATTATGATGTTGATAAAAATTATTTTCAATATCAAAATTAAAGAAAGTATGATAACAAGACTTTCAGAAGGGAACTGATTACAATAATTAATAGTTTGTAGAATTAAATATAACTGCCTCAAAGTTAAAGGGGATAATTTTTATTTTTTTCAGAAAAAATACAAAATTAATAAAATTTATTCCCTGTTTAAATTAAATACGCTCATGAGAAGCATGCATTTGATGTTTCAACTCTAAATATGATGGAGTCCATGCTCTAATTGCCTTATAAATTTTATGCAAATAATTAACTTTTGATCTTTTTTCGCCCTTTATAGGTTACAAATATATTGTACTCGAATAAATAAAAACGTACTGATATAAAATCCATAGATAGTGATATTTTATAATGACATAATACTTATGAAGCTGACTCTGGCATGTTTTTATTTTTTTTCATTACTTGCAATCTTTTCTCGTAATTAGAGCTGAAATTAATTTTTTTAAAAAATGACATGACATATATAATATTTTAGATTTAATTTAAAATATTAAAAAAATTATAAAAATAACAATGGCTGTCGTTACAATGTTAAAAGTGCCATTACGGTTGGAATCATTTTATTATCATGTTTTAAACCTTCTCAATATGATTTAATCACTTATCACATAAATCTCGTGTGCAAAATGTTTAAAAATTTATGTATTTTTATTTAATTTATTCTCAGAATTTTAGATTAAATTAAGAACAAAATTAAATGAAAGTACTTAAAATTTTTTAAAAATTTATATCTTATTCTTGACTAGTGTTTGAAGGGCATCGGTTAATGAAGAATACTTATATACTCTAATGATAACATCTGTTTTTACTCTCATTTGATAAAAAGAATGAATTGTCAATTTTATTATCATATTCCAACAATAATAATAACACATGTCGATATTTTTATCAAAGGTTAAAATATAAATTTATTCTCATAGTTTTCATATTAGTTTCATTCTTGTCCTCTAAAAATTTTTTTAGACAATTTTATCCTTTAATTTTTTGAAAGCATTGAATTCACTCACAATACTAACTTGGTCTATTTTGGTAACAAAAATTTCTTGCTGACATCCTAAGTGACATAAAATTAATTTGGAGCTTTTTTCAATGTTGAAAAAAGTTTTATTTTTCCTTATACTTTTTGATTGCTCCACCGTTAGGATTTTGAGAAAAAGAAGAAGATGACATATCAGGCATCCTCAGCCAACGCTAGAAGCAAAATGGTCTTCTGCTATTGTGGGTAAAGAACTCATATTTGGACGTGTCAAATGAAGACTAATCAAGGTAAGCCATTTTGAAGTTGTAGGAATTATGTATGTAAAAAAAAAAAAATCAATTTATTTTCTAGCTTAATAATTTTTGTTTCTTATTGGTTGTTTTGTTGTAAAAAGAAAATTGAATTTGAATTTTTTTTAGTGAGCTAACTTACAACTGACAAATGACAGGGATTATAAATTGATGCAATTAAGAAGAAGGAATAACCTTTTATCATCAATTATTTCACACAACAAAAAATAGAACAAGATTATGATTTTGGTGGTTGTGTTTTCATGATTTTTATGTGCATTTTTATTGATGCATTAGGTTGTGGAGAAGTGTGGGTGGAGTTAGAAAATCTTTCAGAGGAACGATGAAATTAAAGGAAAAAAATATTTCTATCAAACCATTTTTGAGACAAGATATAAGAAATAAATTTATTTATTTTTTCGGGGAAAATGAAGATTTGATTTTATATTATTTACCAAATTAATTTTATGCCACTTAGGATATCAAACTTGTGTATTAACATAAAATTTTCATTAGTAAAACTAATAGAGTTAGAGTTGTGAAAGGCTTTGCTTATTTTTTAAAAGTTAAGAAAGGTTAAGAAATAAAATTATTTAAAAAAATTCTTAAGAAACAAAAGTGAAACCATTGTAATATAAAAATTAGGAAACTAAATTTATATTTTAACCTTTATCTGATTAAATTAAGTCTGTTGATAACCTCTTGAAATCCAGTAATATTAGAAGTTTTGATTTATAAGACATTAAAAAATATAAAACTGTCCATTGACTTTGTTTAACCGAAAGAGAATAAAAACACAAATTATAATTAAATTATCCAAGAATTTCTCGAGGACTATTTATGGATAGTGGACTCATTGTTGATTGAACTGGCAGCATTTACACTTATCTGATCTGTGTAATAGCGTACCAAATTTTCATCGCACTTTTGCGGTTGCTTTTTGAGATGTTAGATCTAAACAAAATGGCATTCCAACACCGACCCTATCCTAATGCATGATTTGCCACATGCACTATAATCGGTGATAGGATAGTAATGCACCACATCGAGAGCTCATGCCCACAGGGGCGGACGTAGGAATTTAGGTCAGTGAGGGCTGATTCGGATCCAAAATAAAAAAATTTATAATTTAGTCTCAAATTTTTTATTTTTTTTTACTAAGATCTATTTTTAAAGAATTTTTTCAATTTAATCCCTACCGAATTTTCAATTTAATCCTTCTATCAAAAAATTTTTTTTTTTTTAATATTATAAAAAAAAATTTCAAAAACTTCAGTGGGGGCTTGAGCCCCCACTGGGCCTTAACTGCGTCCGCCCCTGCATGCCCACACAATCAAGACAATCCTTGAGAGAGAGACACTATCATACGCGTGAGAGGCAATATATTTTTGTGGACAATTTTTCAATCTAATAAATATATTATTCTAGGATTATTTTTTTAGTAAATTCTCTTCTTTTATCACTATAAAATTTAATTTTTCTTATTTTTATCTTAATAAAATATTTTTATCAATTTTATTTCTATAAAATATTAATTATCGATAAACGAAATTGGACAAATTAATCTTTGTATGAATATTAATTGAAGGATAAAACTAGATAAATTAATGTTTTACAGAGACATAATTAATAAAAATATTTCACAAGGATAAAAATGAAAAAAATTGAATTTTACAATAACAAAAAAAATGATTTACTTTTATTTTATTTATAATAGGAATAACAAATTATTTAATACACATATAACGTTCTGAATTTGAATATAGGATCTGAATTTGAATATAGGATATAAAAAAGATAAATTTCAAAGACAATATGAAATGTCACTGCACTATTAATAATACTTACATGTTTAATGATTAATCAAATCCACACATCTTGAGTAGATATAGTATGTTATGAGCATAATTCAGCACATGAGAAAATGAGTTAACAAAGTCCTAAACGAAGGTAAACTTTGGACAAAAGGAGCCCAGCTCGCTATGTAGGCGAGGACGTTGAGTACAATTCCCAACTTGCATGATCAATGATCCACTTTGCACGAGCTCGCTTTGCCAAATGCGAGCTCATCCCCGTTGATTGAAGGTCAGCAGTGACCCCAAGCTAGGAAGTTTGGCTCACGAGATGAAGCATCCTCACAGACTCAACTTATGAGG
Organism: Saraca asoca; assembly: GCA_026873985.1. NCBI lineage: Eukaryota > Viridiplantae > Streptophyta > Magnoliopsida > Fabales > Fabaceae > Saraca > Saraca asoca. Next base: position 26,585 of record JANHAO010000298.1, read on the forward strand.
TCAACTTGCAAAGAGCAACCCACCAGGGCCCACCCTCAGAAAGTAACCTGCATAAGTCGATTTGCAGGAATACAAATTGTCTTGTGCATTTAATGTTTGATGAAACTTATTTACAACTTATAAAATTATATTTGCAACCTCACAGCCTTTATAAATAGGAGGAGGAGGATCGTTGTAGGGGGACCTGAAGGAAGAGATAGGGAAAACTCTGTAAAATTCTCTAAAGTAATACAAATTATCTTGGACGTAGGGACCGGTGCTGCCCAATTTTAGCTGAACCATATTAAAAACACCATTTGCCATTGCTGTTCTTGCTTTCCACCTTCTTTACCTCTCATTCGATCCTACCGGAAAGTAGTTTGGGGGTCAAGAGTTAGTTTCTGTTGACCGAAATTTGACAGAACTAAATTTCACCGTCAATATTTTGGCATTAAAAGGAGGGCCTATCTGCTTTCTGGATTTCTTTTCTAATCAGTTACAATGGTAAGAGGAAGAGCCACTAGGAGTTCAAACACTCCACCTATTCAGCCAGCAGACATTTCCATTGCTGGAACTCACCACTAACCTATTGTTCCCCTCAGAATTGATGAGGTGCAAATGCCTCACCAACCTAAGCAAACGTTTGAGAATACAATAAGAGAGTTGGCTGAAGCTATTAAAGTGCTAGCACAAGCACAGACTCAAAGTGCACAAAGGCAAGAGGAAATCATTGTACAGCTCCAACAGCTACGTGAAAGAGCCCAAAAAGAGACTCACAAGAATCGTGATAGTCAACGATCTGAGGGCTCACAATAAGCCGAGAGCTCAAACAAGACCAGCCAAGGGGGAAAGAAGAATCAATAATCCTCCTACCCGTGATCTGAAATGCAGGACTCGACAATGAAGGAAGTTCTTCAAAGGTTAAAACAGCTAGAGGAGTGCCCCTGAGCTCAAAATAATCAACCTCGCTACGAGGAGAGCTTGCCATTCTCTGTAGAGATCGAAATGCAGTCCCTTCCACAGAAACTTAAGGTTCCCACGATTCCGTTGTATGATGGGAATAGCGACCTATGTGACCACCTAGATGCGTTCAATGTCCAGATGGATCTTCAAACGATCGATCCCTTAGTCAAATGCCATATTTTCCCAGCTACATTAGGAGGCATACCTCGAACGTGGTTTAGAAGCCTCCTGCTCACAGTGTCAATAGCTGGGAAGAATGTCAAAGAAAATTCATTATCAATACCAGGCACCAAAGAGGCAGCTTGCACCCCCTGTCACCTCGCCATAATCTTTCAGTGAAAGAATGAATCGTTGAAGGATTATATAGCCAGATTCAAGCTTGAGGCCAACTTTGTAGAGAATCCCTTAGAAGAAAATATTTTGACGACGATTTTAACGGGGCTCCGTAAAGATGGAAAGTTGTACAAAAGTCTGTACAAGTCCCCAGTAAGAGATTTCATTAAGTTCTACAAGCGAGCTGTCAACCAAATCAAAAGGGAGGAGACTTTTGGCACAAAGGAGTCCAAGTAGAAAAACAAAATAGATAGTTCTGCTCTGGATAAGAAGAGAAGTGACGAGAATTAGAACCACAGCTTCAACGGCCAGTTCACGAAAAAGGGTAAGACCAAGCGACCTTAACCTCAAGGTCCCTATGAGAGCTAAGCATTCTATCTGATACACAAGATAGGATTCGCAGCAGAACGAGATAGAGAAGACTTTAGAAAGCCCAAGCCTTTTTGGACTCCTAGCAAATTCAGGAGCAACAAAGACAAATTTTGTGCTTACCACAACGAGGTTGGGCACAACACCTCAGAATGTTGTGCATTAAAAAATGCCATAGAAGATCTCATTAGGAAAGGTCAATTACAGGATTATGTGATGAGACAATCAGAGCAACAAGCCCGATAGTCTTAGCAAATCATTGATTGAGAGCAAAAGCCTTCCATTAGAACCATATTTTGATCCTGTAATGTTATGTTAAAGTTAATTAAAATATTACAAATTTTTGTCTGATTGTCCCCAATGGGACGCTACGTAAAAAGAAAGCTATTCTGTGTTGGTTCGATATCACTGCTAGCTAATAAGCTAATCCAGTAAAGAGCTACGAGCTCATTGAGGTGCAGAGACACTAAAATAAACTCATATAGCAAAGAGCTATGAGCTCATTAAGACGTGGAGGTGCTAAAATAAACTCAATAAATTCAAATCCAACAAAGAGCTATAAGCTCGCTGAGGTGTGGAGACGCTAAAATAAACTCATCCAGTAAAGAGGTATAAGCTCACTGAGGCATGAAGATACTAAAATAAACTCAAATGGGGCCTGGAGGAGCTAAAATAAACTCATCCAGCAAAGAGCTATAAGCTCGTAGAGGCATAGAGGCACTAGAATAAATTCAAATCCAGCAAAGAGCTATAACTTCACTGAGGCGTGGAGGTGTTAAAATAAACTCAAATCTAGCAAAGAGGTATAAGCTCGCTGAGGCACGAAGGTGTTAAAATAAACCCAAATCCAGTAAGGAGCCCTGAGCTTGTTGAGGTGTGAAGGTGCTAAAATAAACTCATTACAGCTCTCATGCCACTGAACACTTGCAACTTTCATGCGGCCTAATAATTGCAGCTCATGTGCGACTTACTACCAGGTGCAGTTTTCATGCACCCTGCCTAAATATTACTCATTATCAACTAAGGCACTTAGATGCCAAGATTTATTGATAAAATACGACTGATTAGTCAATTAAATATTTTATTGATTTACAGAGATACATGCTATTGCCTGTGAAACACAGGATGTCTAATGCAACATTGAAGAGCTACAGAGAAGAGCTCATTCATCAAGAGCCTCACCTAAAGAGGAAAACTCACTCCAGGTAGAGTCAAAATACAAGTTCAAAGGCCTAAGGCTACTAGAGTCTGAGAAGAAGGTCAGCTTCTAGGAGAAGAACTCCAATCGGCTGGAGGACCAACAAGTATGCCTGCTCCTCAATTTTTTTCTTATAGCCTTCCTTAGCTAGTGGCTTTTTTTCCAGCTCATGCCCAGAGAAATTCAAAAAGATGCCAAAAAGCGTGACTAGAGAGGTAGAATTCCACGACAAAACCATGAGGAAGCAATCCAAGATCTGCACAAGACTTCCTAACAGCTAGCAAGAGAGGCTATTCATGGAAGTCATGTGTAGCACACCATTCACACCTCATAATCTCATGCAGCAGATCATACATGCCTCAAAGTGTTTCACTAGAAGCCAAACTACTAGAAACGTGATGGGCTTAGCTAAGGCACTCATCAGGCCATTTCACAAATAAGCAAGAAAAGCTTCTCAAGCTTTATAAACTAGTCTGGGTTCTGGGTTCAATGAAGGACCCAAAGGATAATTGGCTACTCCTGATTGAACAATCTAGAGAAAACGAGCTTGCCATGCCAACGGCTATGAGTCATAGTAAGAAGTATGACTTAGAGCAGATGAAGTGAAAGATTAAAGTTTGAAATAATAGCATGACAGATTAAAGACTCTGACTGTATTCAAACCATGAAGACTTTTGCAACTCCCATTTTGCGAAGCAAACTATGAGTTGAGGGGCTTATGTTATAAGTATAATTCAGTATATGAGAAAAATGAGTTGACGAAATCCCAAACGAAGGTAAACTCCAAACAAAAGGAGCCCAACTCACTATGTAGGCGAGGACGTTAAGTATAATTCCTGACTCGCATGATCAACAATCCATTCTACACGAGCTCGCTTCGCCAAATGCGAGCTCATCCCCACTTATTAAAGGTCAGTAGCGACCTTGGGCTAGGAAGTTTGGCTTGCGAGATGAAGCATCCTCACATACTTAACTTACAAGGTCAACATGTGAAGAGCAGCCCATCGGGGCCCACCCGTAGAAAGTAACCTGCAGAAGCCAATTTATAGGAATACAAATTATCTTGTGCATTTAATATTTCATGTAACTTATTTGTAACTTGTAAAATTATATTTGCAACCTCCCAGCCTCTATAAATAGGAGGAGAAGGATTCTTGTAGGAGGACCTGAAGGAAGAGATAGGGAAAACTCTATAAAATTCTCTAAAGCAATACAAATTACAGTGGATGTAGGGACTGGTGCTGTTCGATTTTAGCTAAATCACATTAAAAACACCATTTGTCATTGCTGTTCTTGCTCTCCACCTTCTCCACCTCTCATCCGATCCTATCAGAAAGTAGTTTGGGGATGAAGAACTAGTTTCTGTTGATTGGAATTTGACAGAACCAAATTTCATTGTCAACATAGTATAACAAAAGTTTCTCTTATAGGTTTCTATACCAACATAATTGAGAGTTTGAGATTTGGGGGTCGTGTTTGCACAGGGCAAAAACATTCCAACCTCTCTGTAGATAAGAAGGATAAATATTTATAATTTTTATTAAATTTATAATTTAATCTTTATAATTTTTTTTGTATAATTTTATTCTAAAATTTAAAATTATTCGTAATTACATCCTTTTGTGAACTAATATCAAATTCAACTAATAAAGTCGTCTGTCTTCATTAAATTATATATTAATATTTTACTTTTTATTATTTATTTTATCAAAATTCATTTATTAACTTTTAGCTATTTTATAAAAAAAAAATTACCTTCATTAATTTCTTTAGAAGAGAAAAATGAATTTTCAAGTTAATAAGGATTAAGTGTGTTTGGTGCGCAAAAAAAAAGTTAACTTTTAACTTCTTAACTTGATCAAATAACTCTTTTTTATATTTTAAAGGTGTTTGACACATTAGCTTTTTAGGAAAAAAGCTCTCTTTTAATAAGTTACTTTAGAATAGGATTTTTTTATTATTTTTTCCTAATTTATTTCTCTCTTTTTGGTTAATTGACAACTCGTGTCCTATTTAATTAGAAACCCTCATTTTTAATGTTTATTTTTTTAATATTACACTATTTTCAATGTTTTTTTTTTCACAAAGTCAAAGAGAATAAAAAAACTCACATATCATTACATATTTGGTATATGTCCATTAATTCAACATAAATAAATAAAAATAAGTAAGTAAGTAAATAAATAAATATATGATGTTATAAAATATGATTTAATTAAATTTTAGACAACTTTATTCTTATCTTGAATATTTTGATTGCATCAATATACATTGGTCTCAAAATAAATCTAAATTAATTTACTGTATATATTATTTAATAATATTTATATATCTTTTTATATCATTTTACATTTATAATGCAGTTCAACAACTAATTTTATCAAACATTTTTAATACAATCAGTTAGTTTATTAACTTTCAGCTATCAACTAATAATTAACAAAACAGCTAATAGTTAGCTTATCAACTAATAATTAGCTTTTTAACTACCTGTGCTGAACAGACTTTAAAAATGCTAGATTTTTTTCCTTGAAATCATCGATGGAAAATGACAAAAAAGTGAAAAAAAATGAATTTTAACTAAATTTTAAATTATCCTATTATTTGGATTTAATATAATTTGACAGTAAAGGCTTAAATAAAAATTATTTTTTATTTTAGAATATAATTACATAAAATAAAATTATAAGAATTAAATTATAAATTTAATAAAACTATAAGTAATAAAAATTTTGTTAACTTATTTTATAATAATTTATTTATCATAGTAAATGATTACATGATTACAGACTTGATTTTTTTTATTTAAAAAAATTAGTACCAATGGTTTTAATTAGTGATGAATAGAGACAATTTATTTGCGCCTGTAATAGAATAATTTGACGGCTAAATATATATCAAAGTTCCTTGGGTGAATTGATTGATCGTCATTGAATAATTTTAAGATCTAATTGATATTAAAATTTTTGAAAGACTAATTGATATAAATTAAATTAGCAAGAAATTAAAATAAATGATTATTAAAGACTCAAAAGACTCCACTGCTATCAAACAAAAAGGTTTTCACTTTAGAGCAAAATTGAGTGTCAATTTTAAAATTGTTAACTATTAATGAGAAATTTAAATAATATGTTAATGTCTTATATTACGGCTGTCAAAATGGGTCGGTCCGCTTCGACCCATCTCAACCCGTCACCAAACGGGGTGGGGCGAGTCAGCCTAACAGTTGAGCGGGTTGAGAAAACCTCAACCCAACCTAACCTATTTGCATAGCAGGATAAGTCAACCCGACGGGTTCACCCCATTTTGACAGCTAAAGTTGTCAAAATGGGCCGCCCGCCCCCTAACCTGTCTTAATTCTCCACCAAACAGGGCGGGACGGAGTTGAACGAGTTGAGAAAATCTCAATCCAACCCAATCCATTTACATGATGAGACAGGTCAATTCGACGTGTTCAACCTATTTTGAAAGCTCTACTTATATTCAAATCCTTTTACTACTGAATGAAAAATATTTTGTTGAATAAGTTCCTTGATATCTTAAAATTTTATAAACACAGTCCCCTTTATTGCCAATCACCATGCAATATATTCTCTCGCAAGATTTAGTTGTAATGATACAAATAATATAAGACCTGATCTCCTGACAGAAGCAAGTCTCTTGTTCTGCTATACAGGGACGCATTTGTTTTCTAGGAAAATAATAGACAGAGAAATCATGTTCGGGGCAATACATTTTTTTTAATGTTTATTTTATTGTATTGAGGTTGGATGATTTTAATGAAAATTCTAATATTTGATAGGTGGAGTTCATTTATTTGGTTTATTGTGCAAATATAGCAAGGGATGAAACTTAAACCAAACTGGAAAATGACTTATTTTATATCATATCAGAGCAGAAGTTACTTTCTACTTCTATAAGTGTCTTTGGATCAATTTGTTTTCTCATAAAATATTTTTTGTGGGAAAAAGTCATGTACTTGTGTATAAGTAAAAGAATTCATCTTATTTATATATCTTGCGATCAACAAAATAATACATAGTGTTATAATAGTAGAAGAAAATAGTTTCAACTAAAAAATAATAGTTAATTTCAAAAAAATTTGAAATTTGTGAATGGCTTGAGCAAATTGCCTCAACCAAAAACTTCTACTTATACATAAAAATACAATCAATTGGATGCTAATCATCCTTGATTCTAATTTGGTTATAAAAGAAAATACAATCAAAATCTCTTAACAATCAACCTAAAAACAATTAGAATCAATCTATGTTATGTTTCTAATATATAATTCTACACTCCTCCTTAAGCTGAAACATATATTTCATATGCATCAGACTTGTTACATATGTAACTTATTTTTATATTTCAATGGGATTTTGTGAGCATATCAACTAATTGATATTAGAGTTTACAAATATATTGATTTCTTTCGAGATAACTTTCTCTCTGATGAAGTGACAATTGATTTCAATATGCTTGGCCCTTTAATAAAAGATAGAATTAGATGCAATATGTAATGTTGCTTGATTGTCATAGACAAGCTCTATGAGCTTAGGTTCAAAGAGTTTTAACTCACGAATCAATTGTTTTAATTATATAAGTTCACATGTGGCTAACTCCATGTCCTGATACACGACCTCCCCAGTTTATCAATGTTGTCCAAAATGATTTTTGTTATTGGCATTTTCAGACCAAGCAGAATGGATCGGTAGAGGCCCAAAAAATCGAGTCAGGAGGCGAGAAGACATGGCCCAACTCAAAACGAGCTCGCTGAAGCCAGACAGTAGGTCTCACAGTGTGAGCTCGTAGCTTCCAAATCGAACAAGGCTACAGCAAGCTTCTGTCTAGATAATCGGGAACAACTAATGTCTGACAGGCAGTCTCAACACTCTATCAACTTGCAAATCAGCCTCCAAAGTCTGATAATGATTTTCCTGGCATTTATTGCTTGACGTCTAGCATTTAATGCTTAGTACAGATGTAATCATAGTTTTACAATGATAAATTATGACTTGTAATCCTCTCAGCTTCTATAAATAGGGAGGGAGAGCCATTGTGTAGAGATATGAAAAATATATACAGAAACTCTGTTGAAATAGCCATAGACATATGTACTGTTGCTTTGTATAAAAAGCAATCACTCAAAGCCAATATAATTACTGTAGATGTAGGGGTCATCTTGACTTTAGTCGAACCACGATAAAACTCTCCATGTTCTCTTTGCTCCTCTTTTGAATCTCTCGTCACCTTCTTACATTTCTTACACTCTTAACAACAGTTTAGTTCTCAGAATCCTTCGTTGATCGATTATCAAAATCGACCGTCAACAATTTTAGTTCTGAATCATTGGATACCAACCAATCTTCTATTTCCTCTGATCTAGAGTATCAGGAATTTCTTCAATTCAAAGTATCCAAATAGGAACAGATTGCATACATTGGTAATTCTATTGCTTGCTTAACTCATTCTTCATCTCTTGATAACTGCATTCTTGATTCGTGAACTTCTAATCACATATCTAATAATCAATTCTTATTTACTAGTCTTAATATCACTAGATATATGATTAAAAGCTCCCAAATCAATAATTTAACAATCAAGAGACGCAGAATGAAATGTACACGATGGGTGCTTATTTATCTACTTTTGTTTAGATGCCTTAAACTGAAGAAATTCCTAGTACTCCAAGTCAAAAGAGATAAAAGATTGGTTGTTATTGGATGCTTTAGAACTAGAATAAAATTGAACAACATTGACAAATCGAGATAGGTCGACTATGTAAGGTAAAACATTTGTCTCGTGCATGTCTTGATGGGAAAATAGACTAATTAAAAGTTCGTTTAGTTGCAAAAAACTATACTCAAATTTTTGGGCTAGATTATGGTAAAACTTTTTCTCCTGCTCTCAAAATTGCATCAATTCATCTTTCATAAATTCAAGAATTTCATCTCTAATTATGAAATTATATACCAACGATGGATGTTGTTTTGGGAAGAAAAGAGGTGTTCAATGTTGTGTGATGGTGTTCTATTTTGTACAAAGGCAGATGCTATATATGATGGGTCGAACAAAGAAGGTCAGTAACTGTCAAGGGAATCTTGGCTGAGTGATTTGGCTGAAGGTTGAAAAAAATGGTAGCAATGAGGTGGACAACTGACTACCAATAATGCAACAGGAGAAAAGACAGAAGCCCAACAATAAGGGCCCTTATACGAAATTGATTTTGCAGCAATTTGAAATTTATGAATGGCTTGAGCAAATTCCGTCAGCCAAGAACTTCTATTTATACATTAAAATACAGTCAATTAGATGCTAATCATCCTTAATTCTAACCTAGCTATAAAAGAAAAAAACAATAAAAAATACAATTAGAATCTTTAACAATCAACCTAAAACTAATTAGAATGTAGTAAACATTGTTTTCTATAACACTTTTCATATGTAATATTATGCAAATAAAATATTTTTTTATTATTATAGTTTTTTTTCTAACTATAAATATATATAAACGAGAACTTATTCCAATAGTCCTTTTTTTTTTTTTTTAACTTTTACAAAACAAATGAACCTAGTTGCGCTTATTAAAAGTCCCACAAACATCAAGAATGAAAAATTGTTTTTTCTTTTTTACTACGTCAAACACATCCACAAACATCAAGAATGAAAAATTTTCCTTTTCCCTAAAACGAACACACCCTAAATCAACTCTAAATCAACCGTATCTTTGTTTGGGGGACAATATATTAAATTGTACATATCTTTTAGGGATTGTGCTTAAACCTGTGTATGTAACTTTTTACAAGCATTTCACAATGAGGTTTGAACCTGCATCAATGCAGTTGGGAAATTGGGGAGAAAAAGATACATACAATAACTACAACTCCAGATGAGATGATCTTCAACTAATTCTAATTTTACAACTGGAGCAGGAAAATAAAAAGAAGAGGGAAAATCTTCTGTATTAGCTGGCGTTGAAGGTCAAGAACATAACAACTAACAGAAAATAGAGTGAAGGTAAAAACTTCTTTGCTATATACATAGTGAAATAAAATACCCCATCCAGACGCTGCCACGCCAGTGCATTTAGCACCAATTTTGGAACATAACCTCTAATTTTTTTATTTAGAAGCCTCAGAATCACTAGGCTTAAGTTTCCAGGAAACCGATAAAATTAGGGATTTGATGGGCTCTCTACATGCTTGTTTACAGCATCTTTAATAATCTGATCACCCTGACCTGGGTTGTCAATCTCCCCAGCAATTGCCCCACCACTCTCTGATGGAAAATGGTCCCCCTGTGTACCGTTCAGCACATGGCTGTCTGCGGTTCTCGATGATAACCCATTGCCAGTCACCATAAAGTGATAAGAATTGGTGTCAAAAGATTGCATGCCATAGCGAGATCGAATAACAGAGCTGAACAAGGGCTGCATTAGCCGCTTTCTCTCTGGAAATTCGCGCATTGATATTCGGCAAATAGGACAAGTGGAATTCTGCTGCAGCCATATGTCAATGCAGGTCACATGGAAAGAGTGTCCACAATTCGGAAGAATACGCAATATATCTTCACCATGGTACTCAGAAAGGCAGACTGTGCATCTACACACAACAAATTTCAGAATTCATAAATAGGAAATAATTTTAATTTGAAAGAAAAAAGAAAACTATATCATGTCATACGTGGCAGAAGATAGACTAAAATTTCTCTAACATGACAACAGTGGCCTAATCAAGTGTTCATTAAGCTAGGAGAAAGACAGACAAAAGATAGACTACTTAATTAAAAAATGCAAGTCCCAGTGCATCAACCAAACAGAACAGATTATAAGAGAAAAGCCTGTTGTAGACACTCAAGACAACAACTAGTCTGATTACAGTTAGTGCAATCTCACAATCTGTTCAGCGCAGCAAAGCCATAAAAAAACTTATTCTCTTTTACTTAATAGCAAAGTACTAAGAATGGATGGGACATGCATCTAGAAATTTGCTACATCAGCTATAGAGAAACCAGGCACTGAAAAAGCTCAGTCATCTTTATTAGTTCTATTGATCAGGTAACTCAAGTTCTACTTCTGGAAGCTTTTTTAGAGCATCGTGTTGATCAAATTGTTTGTTAAGAGTAAAATTTCTTAATCTCAGTTCCCGTTTGAGTGCCTTTGGCAAAAGTAGAAGGACACACTTTTCATTACTTAGGGGAAAAATGATCAATGTCCGGTTTTTGCATGTTTGGTCTCACGTAAGAACAGAGTGCTCCATTCAATTAGGTGAGTAAATTGAATTTGAAAAGGAGAAATACGCAGAGACTTCAAATCTAAATTTTTTTAACACAGATGGCAGAAAATTCTACAAGGTCAAGAATGGTAACTGGAGTTTAAGTTTGACTGCCAATAAAGCAAAGTAACCATATATAGTTATTTATTCATGAATCAGAAATGATCACTGAATAGGCGATTTAAACTATAAACTTGAAAAACTTAAAATTATGTATCTAGCCTTCCAGAATGTCATACACCTAGTAAAACATTCCAAGAGAAAAATAGATGGTCAATGACGGAACAAAACTGCAGTCAACATAGGTCCAGAAAAAAATATATGAACATTGACCTATAAAAGCCATGCAGAGTTTAGCTGGTGTAATGCTATCAAGCCGACAGAAAAAAAAAAAAAATCCATTCTGTATTCATTTGTGTCTTTACAAGATCAATTTTTAAAATCCTGCCATGGAATAGGACATAAATATATATATATATATATATTTATATCTTTAAAATTTCTAAAGGAGCACAAAATGCACTTACTGAGAATTTTCTGTAGCAGAAAAGAATTCATCGCTGTACTTCTTTGTGGGAAAGTTTGCCACAGCTACAGGTTCAAGACCATGGAAACCCCGCTCCAGCTGAACATGGAAATAAGTTAAATTAAGCATTAAATTGAAACCAAAAGCAGTGCCATTAAAGAAATGATTACACAAGATACTAACTAATATATTATGGGATTATAAAGCAACTCAACAACACAACTACACAGTACAAACACAAAATATATCAGAAATCCTATAAGCTAAATGATTATTTCCAGTTTCCAAATTCGAGTATTTTGAAACTATATTGAAACATAACATATTAAGCCTACAAAAAGATAAACATAAGGGCATTAAAATAAGGAACTGACAGAAAGATCAGTGGGTTAAAAATAAAATGAATGAGATTGATAATCAATTAAAGAAGTAAAATAAATGTTTACCGAGCTGAGATCAGATCTGAAAGCAGTAGGGAATGATCGCCGCGAAGCATTCAAGTGAATTCGAGCACAAATAAGCCTAGTGCAGACGAAAACGATAAACATGGTGCTCACCGCAAATCCAATTACAGTCATCACCAAGTTAATCCCAGCAGTAATCATGATGCAATATTCAAATTCCGAAACACAGTTACAAAAATTCTCACTTGACCACCCAACTTCAAATTCAATCGGAATTAACACTACCCAATCAACATAATGAAGTTTTTGCTCCCTCCATTTGTTTATGAAACCAGAACAATAGTTCAAATTCTGCTCACAGATCAGAGTTCAAAAGAAAAATATGAACTGGGCTTGGTTGTAAACCAAAAGCCATCTTTGGATGATCATTCTTGAATCACAGATCTTCTGTTTTTTATCCGTGAAACAGTGAAGCAATTGAAAGAGGCCAAGGAACAGACTGTACTATTGTTACAAAGAAAACGGAAGAAACCCTGGAAAAGGTGAAAGCCATGGTGAGAAAGTGAAGTGCCTTGGACTGAGAAAGCTCGCCATTGGAGAGTGAGAAGTGAGGCAGGTGTCCTGAATTCAAGGTGTAGAAGACTTCGAGATCCAAGCCCAGTGTTACTACGACCGGATTTATACGGTATCAGATCCCTCCATGAGACTCGTACTTCATCAGAATCGTTAACTGTGTCACACGTGTTAACCTTTCCACAATCATTGAAGAATTTTCAAATCATAATTAAAAAAATTCTAACCAAAATAAGTGGCTATGGTGGCAAAGATAAAAATTAGAGTATATAATATTTTAAATTATCCAGGTTAATTTTAAGAGTTATCTTAAAGTATGTTTTGACGTATTCAACAAATTAGCTTATAACTTATTGTCTTGATTATAAGTTAAAAGCTAATTAAAGATACATTTGGTGAATTAATTATGAATAAAAGAAGTTTTATTTTCATCGAGTGCTTTAAATAACTTATAAATTATAAGCTAACTTATTAATTATCAATTTACTTATAAATTATTTGAACTAAACACATTTTGAATCCCTCATATTTTTCTAACAAGGCAACTTCTTTAACAAGTAAAAAGAGGTGAAAATCTTAATTTCTAAAGTTATGTGAGATGTGTGCCTCCATAAATTTACCCTTTGCTTTCTCTAAACTTACAAGTACTTATCCATGAATTCACATCTTATGGTTATTTTTTTTAGAACAAATTATATTTACATCCTTGACATATAACCTAAATACACATATTATGCTTTCATTTTAAATAAAAAAATAATACTTTCTTTCTTTATTATAAACATTCCGATTGTTTGTTTGTTTATTTATTTATTTATTTATTTTTACAAAAGGCAATCTATTTTAATATCGCAATTGACATTATGCCCTTCCTGTACAAATATGAAGAAGGAGAAATTACTTTCACATTATTAGTGGCTCCAACCAGGTAGTGATAGGGCTAAAAAAAAAAAACATAAATTGTGGGGTTTCAAGCTTTGGTGTTTACTGGAGCTTTTGGTGGTAACATGCAACACTACGAAGGCAAACTAGGATAACCTTGGTCTTAGTTAGAGTGTTTTGGACTAGAAAAGGTTAAAGAGTTGGTTGGACCAGGGTTTTAGACCAACAAGGGTGTTTAAACCCAGACCCAATCGGTCGACTGATGCCATGCGGTTAGTCGACTAGTTAAGGTCACCTATGGTTTGTTGACCTGCCACCTCCTAAAGTCTTATACAAAGAGAGCCCTTTTTAGCTAAAATTAGAACCCTTATTCACTTTCAGTTGCTTCCAAAGAGTATTGATAAGTGAAATAGGATTTTAGTTTGCAATCTTTAAGGGTATGAGCTTAAGGTAAAATTTTTGGCCTAAAAGGCTATTTTCTTACCTTAAGTTTGTTTTGGCTTCTATTTTTGACTTTCTTTTATGTTGCTTTGATTATTGCAAAGTGATTGCTAACAACCAAATGCCAAGTTCAAAGTTAGGGAAAGACTTCTGTGATGTTAGGAGAAATAGCTAAAGGCCCAATTAGAAACATAAGGATTTTAAGTTAGAAAGATTAGGATTGTAAAATATGTGTTTGGATGCAAGGGAGGGCTAGACTAAGGTTAGAACATAGCTTAAGTTAGATAAGTTAGAAAGTATGACTTTCATGATTGAATTATTATCTTAGAAAATAAGATTAAACCTTTACTATTTATAATTGAACTTGCGAGCTAGAAAAACTAGTTTAGAAAGCAGAGACTGGAAAATATATAGATAAAATATAAGATTTATGTACATGTGATTATGACTAGTCTAAGTAAACAAGGGGATCCTATGTGCACTAGGCAAATTACATGAAGACTTCATATGGCCTTGATAAGTTATCACTATAAAGCAAGTAAGCCAGTGACATTATACAGTATGTTATTAAGGGCATACACATCTACGATGTGCTGTTGGGGCACAAACTTATACGGTATGTCATTGAAGGCATATAAAATTATATAATATATTGTTTAAGGCATACAAAATATTATGGAATGTCATAAGAGGCATTCATTATACGATATGGCTAAGGACCATATAATATTATTGGATATCCCCTTAATTACTTAAGTAGTGTTTACATGTTTGAAAGTGTTTCCACCTTGTAGGGCAATAAAGTATCATGTTATGCACAACTAATTGTGCCATTAAAAAGCCTAGAGTCCTATTGCTTGCTACTTAATGTAGCCACTGATTATATGAAATTAACTACCTCCTTGTCCTAGTGTTGTATACAAAAGGATAGAATGGAAAGTAGAAATGGGATTGATACCTATTATGATATGTTCTAATAAGAGACTATAATGTAAAAAGAGATGAATATGAACATGACTATAAATGCATGAGAATACGTATATGACTATGTACATGTATAAAGTTTATGAAATATGTTTATATGACATGTATGGCCAAAAGTTTCTATCCAAAGTGGGGTAAAAACTCTTACTTCACTGAGTACTTAGGTTGCACTCACCCTTCATATTTAACAATCTCAGAGAATGAAGCACTAATGAACCCTGATCTAGATAAGGTTAGCTCCTGCACTATAAAGGTAAGAGAATGTATTCACTATGTGGATGTTATGGTAGAGAAGTGTTAGATGCTATGCCAGATTGACTTAGTATTCTAAAAGTTTTCTTTTTTGATTAAGTTCATTCAAATATAGTTTATTTTAGTTGATTTATTTCTTAGTTTTTTTATTTATTTAAAAAAGTGTGCACGTATAGTTTTGAGTCAATTTATTCATAAACTTTGTTTCAAAGAAAGGCTGTTTATTTATGATCTTAAGTCATGAGCTTATGGGTTCTTGGGTTATCACTTGATAATCCAAGTCAATCATATACCCACTTTTGAAAATTTGACCAGTTAATATCGAAGCTCAGGTTAAGTCTGGCTAGCATTAGGGATAGGTTGGGTTTTAGGTAATGGTGATTATGCCCAGGAGTAACCATTACTACTTTAGATTTGTCTATTGTTGTTCACTGCAAGTTTATGCATAACTTAGATATAAAAATATATAACTAATATAAATCCTTTACTTTTTCATAACTTAAGGAAAAGAATGGCTCTTAGAATACATAATGTGAGAGCTAGAATACCTTTTGAAGATGAGGAACAGGGTTCAAATCAATCCTCAAATGGAAGAAACAAACTAGGGGGACATACAGTCCGAGGAGTAGTGTAATGCTTCACAAGCTTAATAGCTAGATTATATCAACTTTAGCACACATTAGAAGTATTGGTTCAGGTTATCGCTTAGAAGGAAGGTCAAAGTGAACATGAGCAAGTGTGTTATGAAGGGGATGTCCATATGTCACCCCACCACCTTTGCCTATAAGAGATCTTTAGATCCTTGATTTCCTCCAACTCAAGTTGTCCACATTTCAAGGTGATTACTAGACCCTTGAGCAATAGAAGTTCTTGCAACAGACAGATATGTTGCTAAGGTTATTAGGCTACTTTATAGCTAGATATGTGGAATTTACAAGTTTTGTGCTAATGGGAACATCCTCACAGTGTTATTCGGCTAAAAGTGACATGAAAGGGCTGACAGTATAACTTGAAACTTGGGAATCATACCAAGATGCCTTCTTAAGGCATTTCTTTCCTAAAAGTATTATGGGTGTAAGGATAAGAGAATTCTTAGACCTTAAGATGGCCACTAGGATGATAGTGGTAGACTAAGCATATAAGTTTAATATACTATCACACTTTACTCACGATGTGGTACTGGATCCGAGGATTAGGGACTATTTTATTTGAGGACTATCCACTACTTGTTTCATGACAACATGGTAGATGTTTGAACTGCTATGGAAAATGCTCTAAGTAGAGTATTAGGCATTAAGATGAGGTAGAGAAAACTAAGGCAAGCATAGACTTTTAAGAGATAAAAAGAGGAACATAAATAAGTTCAAAGCAGGTAAAGGATCACAGAACCACCCGAGATAGTTTGTTAGCCGGTCCTAGTAGGTTGGTGGACATGGAAAGTGCTCAATAGGGGGCCCACAAGGAAAATGTCATGGAGCTTTAAGTCAACAAGAACCAGAGTACAAAGGGGAGGTCATGATATGGCATATAGATCACAAATTTCAAATGCCTCTCAAGTTGAAGTCTTAGTTAAGACTTGTCCAAAATGTCGTATATACAGAAAGCACTACTATAGGATGTGCTTGTACGATAAAGGTGTCTACTTTAAGTATGGCTAGATGGGCCGTAAGGCAAATGTTTGCACAATGCTAGTGGAAAGTGGAACCATACAAGAACCAACTGCACTTATAACATCACTTAGTTCGACCCGACCACTTACTGAGACCAGTGGCAAAGAACAGGTCATGGCTCAATTAGTAAAGCTCAAAATCCACAGGGACGTGGGATGGTCTATGTATATGCGCTCACTAGACAGGATGCTTAGGCTTCTAATATAGTTGTCACAGGTATGATTACCATTAACTTTCAACTTGCTAAAACTTTGTTTGATTTTAGAGCAATATACTCATTTATATTTGTTGATTGTGTTATATGGTTGAAAATGCCTTATATGCCTATGTGTGACTGTTTGTATGTGACCAGATCTGTGGGAGATTATCTATATGCTACATTACTAGTTAAGAGACGTGAATTAAACATCTCGAGTAGGAACATGAGAAAAGATTTGGTAGTTCTACTAATACCTAATTGTGATGTGATATTGTGAATGGATTTATATCGTATCAGATCCTTCCATAAGATTCACTTGTACTTCATTAAAGTCTTAAGTGTATCACATATGTTAACCTCCCCATAATCATTGAAGGATTTTCAAATCTTAATTAAAAAAAATCTTAATAAAAATAAGTGGTTATGGTGCTAAAGATAAAAAATTAGAGTATATGATGTTTTAAGTTATAGAGTAAAATCTTAATATTAATTTTAAGAATCAATCTTAAAGTGTGTTTAGTGCACTTAATAAGTTAGTTTATAGCTTATTGACTTACATGTAAGCTAATAGCTAGCTTAAGATGTACTTGGTGAACAAGCTTATTGAATGAACAAAAAAAAAAAAGCTCTATTCTTGTAAGTTATTCCAAGTAACTTATAGCATACAAGTTAAAAGCTAACTTATTAGTTGTAAGCTAACTTCTCAGGTACTTAAAACAAATACACTCTTAATCCTTCATGTTTTTTTAATATGGTAACTTAATTAACAATTAAAGATAGGTGAAAATCTTAATTCCCAAAGTTATGTCAGTTGTGCACCTCTGCAAATTTACTCTTTTCTTTCTCTAAACTTACAAGTTCCTATATAGAATTCACATCTTATGGCTATTTTTTCTAGGGTAAATTACATTCACATTCCCTGATATTTAACCTAAATACACATATTACCCTTTTCTTTAGAAAATACACACTTACTTCCCCTGCTGTGAACATTCCATTTGTTTTTTGCAAAGTGCCTCCATTTTAATATCTCACATGATAGCATGTGAACCCATAAAGATTAGTATAATGCTATTCAAAATTTCTTGACATTATGCCCTTCTTTCACAAATATGAAGAAGGAGAAATTACTTTCCTATTGTTGGTGGCTCTAGCTAGGTAGTGATGGGGTTGAAAAAAAAAAGAGATTGTGGGTTTTCAAGCTTTTGTGTTTATAGTAGCTTTAGGTGGTAATATGTAACTATTAGTGTATGCCTCAAGAGCTAATCATAGGATGATTATATATGCATACATTGTATTGTATTTTATTTATATATATTCAAATTATTATGTTTTTTTTTTCTATATTTGTGTAATATGAATGAACATAATATTTATCCCTAGGATAGTAGTTTCTATAAACACTATTCTTAAATGTCCATAGTCAAGTATTATTGTGAATTAGGATAATAATGATACATGGAGATTAGTATGTATGTTGGTTAATGATCAAATCTTACTAGTCATGGATACGAGTTATCAAAACAACACATGGGTAGATGTTGGAGAACAATTGTATTGGACAGACCTGCCACGAGAATGCTATATGGATTGTCACATGAGTGTCATGAGCAATTCTCATAGTGACAATAGTGTATGTGGTCCTTTGACCCGAAATCACATGGTTCCCTGCATGAGAAGTTATATACTTTGATATTGTCTAATGGCTTCTGTAATAGAGTTAGCTACAAAATCAGTTATTGGGTATATTACTAATCATGTAAAGGGATATGAGTGACCTAGATGGGATTTTGTCCCTCATTCATAAGAGAAGTGATATTTGTGAGTCCCCTGATTGAGTATGACTACAAAATGTATGGCCATGCTTAAATGAGTCAATATGTGATATTGATCTCATTTCTTTTAGGTTAGTCAACTTATAGATCAAGAAACACATAGATTAAACTATAAAGAGGGTGACACATTCTATGCCTCGAGTTTGGTCCAGATACCAAAGACAAAGGGACTAGACTAAGTAGAAACATTAGTTATGGAAGGGTTATGTTGAATCACTGACATTCTCATCACTTAGTTAACAGTGATCTATTGCTAGCTGCTACTCACTGTTTGTGATTCTAAAATTTTATTTTAAGATCACTATGAATGTAATGGGAACCTATAGGGTTGCACACAAATAGTGAGTAAAAAATTGGAGTTATCATAGTATTATTGGGATTCCTAATTAGACTAGAGCTTTTGATTAGGATAAAGCCAATATGATTTGGCTTTTACTAAAGTTATAATATATTATATTGATTATTGACTAGAACCATTCATTAGACCTAGTCATTAATTTAAGGCCAATGCATTCAACTATCATGATACATTAGACCGATTATTAAATAAAACCATTCATTGGGCCTAGCCAATAATCCAAGGCTAATGTATTCAACTATATAGTACATATAGACTGATTATTAACTAGAACCATTCCAAGTCCAATGTATTCAACTCTCTTAAGGAGTTTCGGTTAGAGACTACCTATAAATATAATCTTGAAAAATCCTGGCTAGATAATCTAGTGCAAAGATAAGAGGAATATAAGAGAGGCAGAACCAAAATAGATCCAGTTGCTAGCACTTCATGAGAGTTAAATTGCTCCATCTGATTCATTCATAAATAAGAGTTTTTAGGTTAGCTCATGTGGATACCACAGATAATAACTTTGTTGAATTGTGTTCATGATCTTAATCATGGTTGAGTTCATAAATTAGATTGTGGTTGTGTTTGTGATTCAAAATCACAGAAGTATGATCGAATTTGTTCATGTGATGATAAAAGTAATTGATTTTCAATTGATTTTGAAGTTGCTGCAGTAAAATCTTTTGTCACACTACAAAGGTATGACACTTATCACTAATTTATGGGTTTCTTTGCATGGATCCTTGGTGGCTTTTGGAGGATTTATTTTAATTTTTTTCTATGCTTACTCCTCTGATACCTAATAATAACACCATTAAGGTAAGCTACTTAGAGTGTTTTTGGATATAGATAGGCTAAAGGGCTGGTTGGACCAACAGTTCAAAAAAGCCAATTGGATCCAAACCCAATTGGTCAACCAGCATTATATGGTTAATCAATTGGTTTAGGTCACTTACGGTAGGTTAATGGGCCAAGTCCTAGAGTCTTATACAAAGATCGCCCCCTTTAGTGAAAATCAAAACCCTCATTCATTTTTGAGTAGCTTCTAAATAGTGTTGCTCAGTGAAATAGGTTTTGGTTTGCGCTCTTCAATAGTATGAGCTTAAAGTAAGGTTTTTGGACTAAAATGATGTTTTCTTACCTTAAGTTCATTTTGGCTTTTATTTTTGACTTTCTTTTATTTTTCTTTGATTATTGCAAGGTGATTGCCAACAACCAAATGCCAAGTTCAAAGTTAGGGAAAGACTCCGAAGTGTAAGTTTTGGGAGAACTCTCTCCTTCTTAGGTGAGTGGGAGTTTTTCCCTTACTAGCTTCTTTTTCTATAAAAATATATGCTTTCAAAATAATCTAAAGG
This sequence comes from Saraca asoca, assembly GCA_026873985.1. Taxonomy (NCBI): domain Eukaryota; kingdom Viridiplantae; phylum Streptophyta; class Magnoliopsida; order Fabales; family Fabaceae; genus Saraca; species Saraca asoca. Next base: position 47,167 of record JANHAO010000298.1, read on the forward strand.
TTTATGTGAAATTAGAAACATAAGGTTATCAAGTTAGAAAGATAAGGATTGTTTGACTATGTGAAATATGTATTTACATGCAAGGGTAGGCTAGACTTGGGTTAGAACTTAGCTTGAGTTAGATAAGTTAGAAAGTCTAACTTTTCATAATTATATTATTATCCTAGAAAATAAGGTTAAACTATAATTACCATTCATATTTGAACTCATGAGTTAGAAAAAACAAATGGCTGGGGCTTCTTCTTCTTTTGTTGGGGCAGGCTTGTCGAACAAAATGATGAAATTTCTCTAAGAAATGAGTATGAACCAAGATAAATACTAGGAGGAGGTTATGAGGAGGATTGATGGGACTGAAGAAAGACTTCAAAACTAGATAATTAGAATGGATAATAATATAAATGTCTGTCAACAAGCCAATAATGCTCAATTTACTTTTATCCATGCTTATCTTAATACCTTTGCAGCCTGCTTGGATGAGATTGATGATCATGTTGTGAAGGAGACTTAGCCTATGGATAATTGCTTCCTGAGTCCTATATTCCTATAGTTTGCTATCTTTTCACTCATTTTGTTCTGTTACTTTTGCTATTTTTATTTTAAACTCTTATCTATGTTCAAATGTTTGCATGGCTAGCATATATAATCTTTGATTATTTTTACTACATTTTTATTGATTTCATTTGTTTTATATTTTTAATGTTGACAAAAGGGGGAGAAGAACTTATTTTGGGATGGTTATGATATTAAGAGGGAGTTTGTGAAATTTTTGCTAGAAGAGCTTATGTGATTACTTAAAGGTTGATTATGATATTGAGTTTGTGTTAAGGAGGAACTTGTGTTGAGGAATTGATTTATTATCTTATTTGATAATCCCAAAATGGCTTGTCATAATAAAAAAGGAGAGATTTGTTGACCAAGTCTCTTGGTCAAAAATTGTTTTAAATTGAAAAGTATTTTAATGATAACATATGTATTTCGCTTTTGTTATTTGTGATTTTGTTGTAGCTTGGTAGACTGGTTGAATGAAGATTTTAAGGCTTTCATTTGAAGATTTTTTGAATATTGATAGCATAGGTCTAGGAATTATGCGAGAGTTCTTGAATTTTTCATTATTTATATCAAGCTTTTATTTTGTTTAAATCATTGGTTCTATTGAAGATTTTCTTTGAAAGTGATTGATTTAGAAATACAATTAATTGACTCTTTTTTGGATGTTAAATGACAAAGGCTAATTGATTACCTAATAGATTAGGCAAGTATTCACTTCATCCTAATCGATTAGCTAAACGATTAGGTAATTGATTAAGACTTCTTTAAAGTAGTCCAAAGGAGTCTAATCGATTAGATCATGATGAAATTGAAACTGGGCCTCAAGGGCTTTCCTAATCAATTAGGTCACTAGAAAATTTGAAAAGGCTTCTCACGGGTCTGCTGAATCTTAAAGGACTAGTGGATTTAGAACACATTTGTGAGCGTCAGAGACTTGTCATACTCTTTGAAGTGAATTTTCTTGGGAGAACTACTATTAATATTATGTTTGCACTTCTCTTCCCTATCATTTTTTTTGTAAGTTCATCTTCGCTTCTCAATGTTTAAAATTATTTTTCTAAAAATATCTAAAAAATTACTAAAATCTAATTCAACCCTCTTGGCACTATGTTTGGAGTCAGCCTAAGTAGTGTGTGAATTTCCCTGATTTACTTCCAAAAAAGTTGCCAGGGTTACCTCTAGATAGTGAAATTGAGTTTGAGATTAATTTGGTCTTAGACACACAACAAGCCTCCATACCATTATATAGGATGGTTGTAACACAATTAAAGGAATTGATGATATAGTTACAATATTTGTTAGATCAAGGCTTCATTCAACCCTTTAATGGAAGATGAAGGGGTTATTTATTTTTAATGGATCAAATGGATATGTTGGAGGAAATTTTGTTGTCTTAGAGGAAAAGAAGCACGATCAACACATTAAATTCTTCTTCACAAATCTAGAAGAAAATTAGGGTGGTGATTTTTTAGATATCTATATTTATGATAAGATATGAAGGCTAACTTTAGAGATATTTAATGAAATCTTTGAAGCACCACAAGACAAACTACTTGAACCTTATAGATTGAAGGTGGCTACAATCTAAAAGAGTGGATTAAAAAAAAGTAACAAATGTGACTCAAATCCTTTTGCTAGTATGCTCAATAAAATTAAAATATCTTGCATTATTATATGTGTAAAGTATTATTCGCTAAAAGAGGAACCATAAGTAATGTTAGTAACTTTAAGGCATTTCTCCTTTAGGCCATATAGATGAATGTGAAAATAAACCTTGGTTACTTAATTATTTAGCAAATCATCTCTATTAAGAATAGGACTGATGGAACACTGGTATATGAGATGGTGGTTAAAAGAATTTTCAATCACTTTGAAAAGGATTATTCTAGAGAAAAAAGGAAAGGGAGTCTTAGAAGGAAATGTGATGACTAGAAAGACAACCTATTATTTTGCTTTTACTAAATATTCATATATGACTCCAAAATCAAAGACCAAGGTGATAAACCTTTGAAGCTATCATGCTAAATTTCATGGCATAAACTAGGGAGACAAATTGAAGGAATTCTTCTACATGCTAATGTAACAAGTAAATTTGAGGATTTTAATGATTTTGAAGAAGATATTCCTCAACCACCAAGAAAGAGAATCCTAGAATCTAATGAAATTGGAAGTTCAAAGAAGTGAAGGGGAAAAAAGAAAGTTAACCAAGAATTAAGCCCTAAAGATCAAAGCTTAATTAATAAAGTTATAGATAACATGATCCTACTGGAAAAAAGTAAAACTCTTAAAAAAACCTACACAATGAGAAGAATCATCTCTTAAAGATTTGAAAGGATTAGAGCTTTTCAAATTTCACCCTTATATTCTAAATGAGGAAGTAATAGGAAGCGTAAAGAAGTGATTGAGGTTGAAGACTCATGTAATGAGTCCAAAGAAGGAAGCCAAGCTAAAGAAACAAGTCAGGTTGAAGGAGTAAGTCAAGATGAAGAAGCAAACCTGAAGCTATCTCAAAAGAAGCAAATTAAATAGATGTGGGACAACCAACCAATAGAAAAAGATTTTGTGCTTCTTTCCCTTAATGAACCATTCAACAATTATCTTAATCTGAATCTATCCATACCACCATTAAATCTTTTCCTTGGAGACTTTTTAACTCAACAAACCTCACATTAGCAAGCTAATGATAAAGTAAAAGTAACAAAATGCTTTAAAGAACTACCCGATATTGATCCACCTTTAACCTTTGAAGATTGGGCTTAAATAATTTGAAATTTCAATAGCTATTATAATTTCCATCAATCTTGGCCAGAATTTATTCTAGGCATTAAGTTGGACATGAAAGCACTTGCATGGAGTATTTGGCTGAAGTTTCACCTGAAAATGGAGAAAACACATATTCTAAATTGGGCTACTTGGTTAGAAAGGAACTTTGAGCCAATTGCACCTACTTTGTATCTGACTTATGCTAAGAAGCATGCTTTTGTAGCTAATATGAATGCATTACCTAGCTCTTTTACACCATGAGTTTTTCCTATTTCGTGTCCACCTCTCAGTCTAACACCACCACTTAGTCCATTTGTAATGACCAATTGATATCCAAGCATTTTTTCCAATAGTTGATCCTAATATGATAACTTTGATGAAGAAACCTTTAAGTCTAACTCTGAGGATATATCACCACTTGGTTTTGTTGTTCAACTAATAACCTAAGTCCTTGGGGATAGAATTTCTCAAATAGAGAAAAAGGTGGCTAAACTTAAAGAACAAGTTTCTACCAAGTTTAATAACACCAAACAAGACCATGGAAACCTACCTAAACTTTTGATGGTACAACTGCATGAGTTTTATCCTTGTATCTTTCCCAAAGTAAAAAGTCTTTTGTGTCCTTGTATTTTTCGCATGTGCACAATTTTCTTTGTTTCAATATCATATAGTTATGTTTAAGTTATTTTGATATTTAGGCTGTCCTTGTGTTTTCTAAGCATACATGAATATTTTATGGTTAATTTTTCCTAACTTTTGTAATGTTGTTATTAAATAAGTAATACAAAACTATTTAGCAGTACTACATTATTATTTTCATTTTATTGCTTCTTTGACTTTTTTTTTCTTTGCTAATATTAGAAAGGGAGAAAAATGAAGAAGTAGTTAGCAAAGAAGCAACATAGTGATGCAAGCTAGAAGCAAGATATTGATGATGTTTATGCTCACAAAAATGATAAAAAATTGCTTTACGGATTTCTAGATATAAAATTTACTAGTTCATGCTTATTTATTTATTTCTAATGAATTATTCTATTACATGATATTCTTGTTTAGATCTATTTTTTTTACTGGTATAATACTTTAGTTTTCTATATCAATAATTTACACTTTGAAATATCTTTTTGTGTCATCTTGTGGATTTGATAATCTCCTTAAGTATATGCATATAAGGGGGATACTATATATTGAGGAGAAGCATATTTAATCTTAAAATTTGCTTATTATGCTAAATGTTGTGATCAACAAAAAGGATAAGAAATGTGGAATCAAATATGAATATGATAATTTTATATAAGAATATTTGTAATGAAATAACATATTCCTTTTGTTTCAGTCTTTATTTTGATGATGATTTTGTATATAGGACCTATAAGCTATATTCTTGCAAGCAAAGTTAAGAGAAAAGCTTCAGATCTTAGGAAACTTAGATTTAGATTGAACTCTAATGTGTTAACTTAATAGCTTAATAACTACACTAAGGATAAACTAAAACTTTTAGAGAATTGAACCATTGTTGACAAGCCCTCGTGCTTTAACCTTTGGTTTGTCTTATTGCATAGCATGTAAAGATGAATCAAAGTTGTGGCAATTTGCAAAAATAACTAAGCATATGGGAATGGATTTGTACTTGCTATAAGAAGCACCAATGGCTTATTCAAGACCAATGGCTCTAAAATGTCAAACAATCTACCTCTCCAAGCCTATATAAAGGAGTCCAATAAAGGAAGAAAAGTGGACTGAACTTTTAAGAGTGAAAAAAATAGAAAAATTCTCAGATCTATATCATTTTTTGTGTGATGAAAACTTTTATATCTGTACTATGAAGAATGTTGTCAAGCTAAAAAATTTAGATTCTTTATGTGAGATGTAAAAACTTATTTATATTATCTTATTGCTTACTAGAGATATAGAGAGTGAAGATTGTTCATTCTTGATCAACCTTTATAGCTACACCTGTGGATAGTTTGTATGATGTGTGGAAAGATCTGCTCTCAGTGAAGGCAAATTGGTTATGGGGTGAAATATTGGGAGGAAAGTGCTTTTATAAATTTTGTTAAATTATAGTGGATTATATCTCAAGTATCTGAAGGTTTGGAACTTAGGAGGAGAAGGTTAGACCCAAGAGAAGTTTCTCTTGGGCAGTCAAACCTTTATAAATTGTGTGTATTGTCCTATTATTCTATTAGTATTACTTTGTTGTTATTGCTATTGAAATATTTCCAGTAGGTTGCTTCTTTGTCTACCTACTCCTTTGGGAAAAGGCAACCTACACTATTATTATTTTTAAATATGAATTGTAGTTATTAATTCAAATTTAATTTAGCTTTAATTTTTTAATTACAAATTCACCTCCTTTTGGCCATATAACCCTATCATACACTTGGTTACAAGGCATCTAGCACACAAATTGAACCAAACCATGGGTTAGGTGAAAAAGTTAGGTGAAAAAGAATATGATAGTGTTGTAATAGAAGAAGATATCAAAGATTAGTGGAAAGGCCATATATACCTTATGTAGTGAGTGTAGTTAGTTAGTTCATGCACAGCACAAAGGAATAACATTTACAAGCTATCCATATGATTCTTCACTATCTTAATGGCACACCTGAAATAGATATCTTATTCAATAATAATAAGGAGCTAAATCTAGAAGTCTATACATATGTAGACTATACTAGTTCTATGGTAGATAGGCAATTCATATCAAGTTATTACACTTCTTAAGAAGTAATCTAGTAACATAGAGGACTGAGAAACAAACAACAGTTGTAAGATCAAGTGCTGAGGTTGAATTTAGAGCTATGACATATGGAGTTCATGAACTTTTATGGATGAAGATAATTTTCAATAATTTCAAAGATAAGAGGGAAGGACCCATGAAACTCTACTGGACAATAAATCTACCATTAACATTGCACACTATCTAGTACTGATTGCATGAAACATATTGAAGTGGATAGGCACTTTATAATGGAAAAGCTAGATAGTAGCATAATCAACACTTCTTACATGCCAATAAGTGATCAACTAATTAATGTCTTGACCAAATGTCAATCTAATTTAAGATTTCAAGAGATTACAAGCAACATAGGAATGGGAAACATCTATTCACTAACTTGAAGGGGAGTGTTGGAAATCTATAAAAAAGTTTATTAGTTATGACAACTAGGAAGTTTGTACAGACCATGAATCTTTCCTTTTTATTATTTAGATTCATTGATCATTGATTCATATCCCTTCAATTTCTCTTGAAATCAATAATCTCATTATCTTTGAACATGTATTTCTTGAATTCAACAATAAAATTACCATTTCCAACATTGCTTTCCACATTTTTTAAAAGATGGTAAACATGAAGGTTATGCATGGCTTTTAAAAGTGACTGCTTAATGGTCTTGTGCATTTATTTATCGATGCTTGTGGCAACTAAGATTTGAAATGTCTTTATTGATTTTACTAGAACATCTAGCACCTATTTATACTTATCCTCTTTTTCATTGCCAATAAGTTCACAACCAAAAGCAATAGTATGCCTAATGTGATTTACACTAGAAATATGATGAATGGAAAGTTGTATTTGGTGACATTGTACATTGAATCAAAAGTCAAGACATTCCCAAATCATTGATAGTTTAACCTAGATGTCCCATCACACTAAAACAAATGTTCTAAGCAACCTTCAATATCTATCTTATACCTAATGAAAAAATAAGGGATCATTGCTAGCCATACCCCTCAAGTAGTGAAGTGTAACCACTGCATTGCCTTTGGATGTCAAACCTTTTCTTAGACTACCGAGGTAATTGTACAAGTCATTACTCTAAAAAAAAATCTAGTATGGTTATATCCACTAGAAAACCTAGTCATGTATCCAATTATATGAGAAGCTCTTGTACAGTATGATATCATACCATTTATTAAGTTGATAAATGATATCATACCATTTATTATGTCTTTATCAACTTGGGAAATGGAATTATGTGGCTTAAGAAGATAAATGTGTGTAATATCCAAAGCTTTTATTGAACTATAGTTATAAAGATTTTTTTATGAACCACGAGTATTTAAAATTTATACATATAAGATTTGTGAAGTATATCTTATAAAGGTTTTGGTAAAAAAAAATTTGCATATGATAATTATAATTTTGTAGCATATCTTTCAAGAGTTTTGATTTGTTCAATTATTTTAGTGATTATTATGAAAAAAAATGAATTAATTATTTTTGTTAAATTATTTGGACATGTTACCTATTTTGAGTACTAATAATTATATAACTTATTGTATTTCACAATCTAAGTTTTATACTTTATTAAAGGATGTTGTAGATTTATTTAGTAGATTCTAACTAAACGATAGTGTATTTAAAGAGTTTCTTATTTACATAAGTGTTAATGAAATTTAATTTAATTGAATTTTATAAATAGAGGAAGCATATTTATTTTATTTTATTGAGGAAAATTTTAAGTTTGATGAAGGGGTATTTAAATTATTGTTTTAATCACTAAGCATTTAAAATTGCTTTAAATGCGGAAAGTGCTATTTATTATACTAATAATTAATTAAGCAGTCCAACTTACGACAATATTTATGTTCTTAGTATATTAAATGTTTTTAAGACTTGAATCTTTCAATGCCACATTTAAACTTTACCTTATATTAGTAGATATTAGGTGTATCTTAATTAAACCTTAGTTTAATAATGGGTGTTGTAAAACCTATATTTGAATGTGGAGAATTATTTCTATCACCTAATTATATCCTAAATTAGACCTAAAAGGGTTGGAAGAATCAATTGGGTGTGAAATATTTCTATGACATATAGCTTCCTTTCTTTTACTTATTAGTCTTTTAAAAAATAAATAATAAATGAATATAAAGTAAAATACAAAACAAATAGGGAAACACTTGTTTCCCCAATATGTTTTCTCTATTCATAGAACAGAACACACAAGGTGAGGGTGTAACATCTTGAATTTTCTAAAAGGAATTTTTATAATAAAATGACTTTTTAGAAAAATCTAAAAAGGGTAACTATGAAAAGTTCAAGAATTTGAAATTGTACATTTTGGGATACGAAGTGTTCAAATATAGTGAAAAAGATTTTATGAATGATAGGAATCTTCAGAAAGTGAAAGTTCTTAATCCGAATGCTTGTGGAGAAAAATTTGTGTTTTCAGAATTTAATATCTAAAAAAACTTTAGAAAGATTAAAACTAAGGCTATAGTTGCCCTGCGAGTGTAAACTTATAGTCATTACCAAGGTGATTAATTTAACTAATTTGTGTCAAAATTTCACGGTTGCTGGCGATTGGTGAGCATATCAGTTTTGGACTTTAGGTGAAGAAATTGGCAGAGTCACAAAATAAGAAAAGTTATAAAACTTGTTAAGGAAGAAGACAAAGGAAGTTAACTCAAATTTTCCATTTCCATTTCCATTTTTCCCCTTAAAAGGTGGTTGCCTTATTCTTTTATGCTTGATTGTGGTTGCTTCTAGCAATATTATATCTTTTTCTCCAAGTTTATTTTCTCCTGCTACAAGATCTCATTCTCTTTTTAGATAATCCTTCATCTGTTCACATAAATTTCTTGTATTTTTATAGTTAATTACTCTCTTCTTTCTCTTCAATTTGACATCAAAATCTTGTTGATTCATGGAGTAACAATTGAGTTATGAATTTTGAAATCTACTATCACTATTCACTTTACTATTCAAATCTTGAATCAATCTAATTTTTACACTATTTTAGAGTTTAAATCTATTAGATATGGCTGGATTCTATTAAATGGAATCATAATCTAATCATATATCATTAGATGAAGAGGAAAAATCCTTACCAAATTCTAAAAACTGATAGACTCTTCTTTTGTATTCTTGAAGAATATTGAAGACTTTTGTGAGATCTGTTTAATATATTTGTTCTAGCTGCTAAGGTGAGTATCCTTACCTTTCTTGTAAATTATAATGTATTTTTGTTTATAATTTGTTGATTAGCTGGTGCAATTGGATAAGATGAGTTTATGGTGATTATGTAGCCAAATTCGAGATGAATGGATATGTTGAGGTGCTGTTTGGTTTGTTGTGGAAATATCTAAGTTATAAGCTTTATTAAGCTTTCAAAACATGTTGAAATAAGGATTTACAATAGAAGGTTGAACATAAAGTTGCTTTCCTTTTTTTTTTTGTTGTTGTTATTTTCATTCAAAACCTACTTGTGCAAGTTGAATCACTTGAATTAAATATGTGATCATGCTCACAAAAATCAAGCAATTTTGTTCTTATGATTTGATTCAAATTTTGAACTAAATTTGTACTAGTTGAATTGATATTTCCTACTTTGTTTTTTTTTATTCTAATCATGATTCGGATCATGTTTAAATTTAGACTTCCCAAAAGTTTCCACAATTTGGCAAGCAAGCTCGCATTTTCAACTGAAGTTCTTTGATTCTACTCTAATTTCTTCAGCGATTCTTATTGCGATTTTGATCGTACCTCTAGATCTTTTTTCACTCTTTTCAATTCAATCTTTGTTCTCTTTAGAAACTATTCTATTTCTTTGGATCTAAACTTATATGAGATACAATTAAGTTGGATAAAATAGATGAGAAGTTTTGAATAAGTAATTTCCCAATTAATACTAATTAACCTAGTAATTATTTATACACAAATGTTATGGAAGCAAGGTGGATAGTTATAAAGATAACATAACAGAGAAGATGTGTTTGAGGCAATAATGAAATGATGGTCTATACCTGGATAATAGGAAAATGATTGTGATACTTGTTACAATAAAGGGACCCATATGTTTATGAATGAGATCTAAGTTTAAATATTCTTTAAGAACTGGCTTGTAATATATAATGGCAATGACATGTGATATATGTGAATGATAGATGACATGATAATGTGATGAAAAATGATGCTATTAAGATACTTGAAAATTTCCTATGAAACATGAGATGACAAGTGATGAATGATAGTAATTATGGAAATATAATTACTATGAATGGTATTATGGTATAAGGTTTAAGAACGCACATAAGATATTGAATAGTATGTGATGATCATTGTTAGAATTATAGTGATTATATAGTGTAAAGCTTGCCTATGTACATGAGATAGGGCATGATACACAATGTTATGAATGATATGAGATTGATAGGTTATGGTGGGAAATAATGAATTGGATCCTGGATCTACGCATTCCAATATGACAAAGAGGCATAAGGTGGGTGTTAGAGGGAAAAGGTTGGGACGAGTGGGTTATGGCTGGATTGGACTAAAAATGAGGTTTACATTACTTTTTTTTATTATGTTGTGTTGACGATGGATTTTGGTTCTGAGCCAAACTCCAGCCAATAGAGGATTCTTTTCGGATCTCAAATTGCAATCTGGTTGCAAATGCAATAAATAAGTGAGAAAGGCAAGAAAAAGAGGAAGAGCAATAGAAAACACAGAGCTTTTAACGTGGTTCATCCAAATTCGAAAGAATTTTTATAGAATTTTAGTATAATAGCTTCGGTCCCTTTTTTTTTTTAACGTTCATCTCTTTCCTTCTATTTATAGGGGAGAGGAGGTTACAAATATAATTTTTCATGTATTAAATCTATTTCATTAAATATTTAATGTACAAGACAGGATGGATAGACTAAGATACTATAAGTTAACTTTTGTAGATTGTCTTTTACAAATGGGCCCCATGTGTCTTCTGGGCAATACAAATGCTGATCTCTTGCTGAATGAGCTCTTGGGTCGGTAGTTGGTCCTTGCGAGCTAGGTCTTTCGATCTGGGGGAGCTGCTGCCTTTTAAGGTAGTGAGGTCAAGCTCGTTCCCGCTGGGATGAGCTTGAGTAGAGGAGGTCACTAGCGATGCGAGCTGGAACTCAGCACTCTGAACATCCTAGCGAACTGAGGTCTTGCTGTACTTAGGCCACTTGTCAGCCTATTAAGGATGTTCTAGATTTCACCCATAACATGTTGTTTATTAGAATTGTTATTCAAATACATTGAATATGTGACTTGGTTATTGATAGCCTAAAGTTATGTGAATAATATGATTTGTAACTATTATTCTTAGAAATTCTAAAGGAAGATTTAATATGGTAAGACAATGAGATATAAACTTATGTGATGATTGAGTCCCATGAAATGCTGGAAAGTAATATAGTATTGTAACTTGAACATATAATAATTGATGAGAATGGCTTGTGGCCATGAGAAAATCATGGTCCTTTATAATGTAATGATTTAAAATGTATTATGATATTACCCAAAGGTTGATCCCTTGGGTCTTTATGATGTGTTAGTTAATCTTTGTATAAGTTATGCTTTCTAAAGGCCTGATGTTTATGTGTTTGATTAAATGTTAATGAATTCATAAGTTAAGTACTTATTTATCTCACTAAGCTCGAGACTCACTATTCTATTAATTATTTTTTAAATTCTCAAGAGTTTTGCTATTAGCTTACCTCTAAAAAGTAAGGATGGGTGATAATTTAATGGAAATCACTATTGATGTAAATACCCCTACAATAGAAAGTCTTTAGGAAAGTGTGTCTGTTAATTACTTGTTGAAGGCTTGTTGAAAAAAAGTTTGAATAGGTGTGTGCCATATTTAGGCAGTGCCTTTATACCTTATAAAAACATGTTTATATATCAATGTTTCTCCCTTTATCTATAAGTTTGTCATATTAACCATTTGAGTTTAGGTACATAAGAGTGGAAAATATTAAAACAAGTATGAGTAGAAATGCATAATAGAGACAGGTTAAAGGCTGGTGATTATCAAACAGAGATGATATTCATACTGATCATGACTAGGAGCTTAGGTCGTGTCAAAATGTTCAGAGAAAAGTCATCGGTGCCTAGTCCCCTTGGCAGTATGACGCCATTGGTATAAGTGTCATAGCCTCTGTTGGAGTCCTTTAAGTGTGACAGAGCCACAATAGAGCTCATGACGGTCATTGAGAGGGCTATTCTTTTCCTAAATTTGCTATGCAGGCTAAACATCTAGGGCACAACCTAAATCCTTTCTTAGTTCAATAAGCTAAAACTCCCTTCCTGTGATAGATTTCTACACTTATTCACTCTAAATCATATAATTTTTAAGCTCAAATTAAGGTTTTGACTAAATGTGAAGAGTTAGGGTTTATGGGTGGAGATTTTGAAAGACTTTATTATTATCTTGAGTAGCAGGTTTCAGCTAGCACCCAAGTATGGTGCTATCTGAAACTTTGCTACATTATTGAAAGAAAAATTATAAAATTCAGGCTATTGTATAGTAGAAAAAAATTAGGTTTTGGGCATGGTTGTATTTATGCAGATTTTAGTTAGGAATTTGGAGTTGATAGACACTTAAGTGGTCTTAATTAATGCCTATCAAGTGAATAGTTTAATGGATTGTATATGTGAGGAATTTCTAGCTAGCTTTTGTTAAGGAGCTAGAATGTGTAATGTTATGTGAGTTATCTTAGAGTTTTAGCCTAAGAAAAGGAATTTAGAATTGTGAATGAGATAGTTAGATGAAATTCATAAAAGGTGGTAAAATAATGTAATGAATGTGCTAGGAACTTGAGATGTCCCAATATGAGACCTTAAGAGAAAGCTTGAAGATTATGGAAGCGAATTCAAGTGGAATGCCATGAAATCCAAGCTCTAAGAGCTTGGAAACTTTGAGTGGATAATTTGCTCTTCTTCTTATGTTTCTTATTTGAAAAAAAAAACCTATCCTATTGTTATTTGAATTTGAATATCATGAAATGACTTCATTTACAAATCATTTTGGGATTTTCACTAAATACCTATACTTGAAAGTATGGTTTTATGTTGCATCACATGATACATTTATATATATGTACATATTACGTGTTGAAAACTTGTTTTATAAATTGATATTGAAACTCTTGTTATGTTTGAAGAGATTGATTGTTTTAGTTGTTGGGATTTGCCTATTTGTGACTTTAAGTAAGATCGGAACCTTATTATATGATGATATTAGAAAGGAAAGTTATATTTTGTGGCAAATTGATTTTAATAACATCAAATTGTTTTATGCTTAGTTCATGACCTTATTAAAAATCAAAATTGTGAAAAAAATGTGAATGTACACAAATTGTTTATAGCCTTAGAAAAAAGCATGGGGTTCTTGGAAAACTTCTTGCAGAAACCTCCAAGTGCACTTAGATCAAAAGAAAGCATATGACCATTTAACATAATGGAAGGACAAGGGGAGAATGAATTGGTGGAGGGATAAGGTGAATGGAGATTGTCATTGAAATATGTATTGCATAATGGATCACATGAGGAAGTTACCTATGAATCCTAATGATAGGTAGGAACCAAGCATTTCATTTTCTTTTATGATAAGTGTATGTTTTAAAGTCAAATTCTTCTCTATTTTACATGGATTTGGTTAGTTTCATTTAGGGTAGATAAAAAACTCAAATCGTTGCTACCCAACTGTTTCAAACTAAATATGATCAGTTAGTGACAGTTAAAATTGTCAAATGGATGGATCTGGGTGAAAGTTAAATCAATTTTTTGGATTACAGTTTATATCGGGTTGTGGATTCTTAACCATTACTAATTGAGTCCAACCAATTTGTTAAGAAAACATTGTCATTTTATTCAATTTATTATTTTCCCTATTTGGCCTAACTCCTTACATCGATTTGAATCATCTAATTCATTCTTCATCTACCTTCCTTTTTGGTTGAAACTCTAGCAAAGCTTTTTTGTGAATCATTGCCTCATTGCCCCACTAGGTAGCCTTGCCGATGGATGAAAGCCATTCGACAAGATGAACTTAATTGCCAATAAAAAGGGCAACATCTAGGTTCTAGTGGATTGCTAAGAAGGTAGGTTTCCAACTTTCAATCAAAGGTTCTGTAGCAATTCATAACATGATTTGTGAATAATCATAATTACATTTGGTGCATTTATAAGTTGAGCCTGTAAGAGCTAGACCACAACCTGAACAAATGATTAGATCTTCCTCTTTGACTTCAGAAGGATGAAGAGGCTGAGTGTGGATGAAATGCTCCACAATCTTGTTCTTTTTCTCCATGAGATTGTTTCCAGAATCATTAGATATGTAGATATTGTTATATTATAGTAGGCTAGAGCATATGCTACTTGCACTCGAATTCTTTTTTTTTTTTCACAAATTATCATTAATTATACTTTTGAGTTTTGACAAAATCTGATCTAATCTAATTCCATTTATTAAGTGCTTTTATCGTCTTCCTATATGTGATACTAATTGTGGGAATAGGACCTAAGGTAGCAAGTTCCATGTAAAATTGACACTATATTATGCATAATATTGTCACTGTATTTTGCAATTTGGAATCATGGACTTTAGCCATATGCTCTCATGTATTTGCTCTTCTACAACTCACATTGTTGATTGACTTAGCTTGATAGAATTAAAAATTAGAGAAATTGTTGTAAGATTTAACTAATTTTGGTTTGACTTTGCTCTCACATTTTCCCTTAGATTTTTTATAACTAATTTACTGCAACTTGTATTCATGTATCAGTAAATGATGTTGCTATATTTTTCTTTAGTGGTTAGCATCCCTAGGCTTTCATAAAAACATTCAATTTTACTTTAATTTTGTTATTTGAGCAAATGTGTGAAGTGCTATAAGAGGGTGTGAAATGTTACTAAAAATTTTCTTTTTGTGTCTCCTAATACAATGAAGAGTGTAGCATGCCCTTCCATAAATTTCTATCCATGTTTCTTGTTAGATTTTTTAAAAATTAGAGAAATTATTGTAAGATTTGACTAATTTTGGTTTGACTTTGCTCTCACATTTTCCCTCAGATTTTTTTATAACTAATTTGCTACAACTTGTAGTCATGTATCAGTATATGATATTCCTATATTTTTCTTTAGTGGTTAGAGTGTAGCTTGTAGTTATGCACTAATATATATTTTTGTCACAACTTGTAGTCATGTGTCTCTTGATACAATGAAGAGTGTAGCTTGTCCTCTTTCCATATAGTGAAAATTTTCATTTTATGAGCTCAACTTCAAGTATTTTATCTAAAGTTTGAACATTATAATAATGTTTAATTGGAGTTAAGCAGTGTGTAATGGGATTATTGGATCATATTTATATTTTTTGAATAGTGAAATTTCAATTTATCATTATTTTTGTTCAATCATTATAATAATGTTATTCTACAAGTTGAGTTTAACTTTAAGTTTTGACTGTTTCAGTTTCAGACTTTCTTTATTTGAATTTTGTAAAGTTTCTAATCTTTAAAATGTGCTAGGTTACTTGACATGGAAAAGCTTGATGAGCCCTCAACTGGTGGGGCAGTAACTACTACTGATGATGCCACAACTGGACCTAGTGTAGTAAGTGAAGAATGGTCTACCACAAAGAGGAAGAAAGGAACACAAAGACAAAAAGGAAGCCCTCCACAAGCTAGAATTTCAATAAGAAAAAGGAGCATTGCTTAGGACCTTTTCAAGAGAGTGCTTGATAAAGAGATGAGTGAACCCATTACTAAATGTATACATTGTGGGATTAGATTTCTGTATGGTAATAAGGAATATGACACTTCTAACATTCTAGGGCATATCCCTAAGTGTTATAAATACCCATTTGCTTTGAGTAATGACCCCAAACAATAAGTGCCTGAGGTTGAAAAGGAATTTAGTGGGGTAAAATTAGTAGGTTTAACCCCTCACATGTATGACTTAGAAGCATGTAGAAAAGCCATCTTTGTGTTTGTCATGTGTGGTGAACAACCTTTTAGAGTAGTTGAAGGTTATGAATTTAAATATATATGCAAAAGGTTGCAACCACAATCGCATGTGCTTTCTATATATAGCATAAGAAGAGATTGCATGAAGATGCACTTAGATGAGAAAGTAAGATTAAAAGCATTATTGAAATCAGATTGTGTTAGGGTATGTATAACTATTGATTACTAGACTAATGTGTAGAATCTTAATTATATGGCTTTGATAATTCACTTTATAGATAATGATTGGAAGTTGTAAAAAAAGGATAATTAATTTCTGCTTCATACCAAAACATAAGGAGGAAACCATAGGAAAATATGTAGAAAATTGTTTAAATGAGTGGGGTGTGAAAAAGTTGTTCACTATATCTATGAATAATGCTAGCTCTAATGATGGGGCCATAGCATATTTGAAGAAAAAAAAGTGAATAATTGGAGAGGATTGGTCTTGGATGGTGAGTTGTTGCATATAAGGTGTTGTAACCACATCTTAAACCTAGTGATGAATGAAGGTTTAAAGGATCCCTATACCTTAGTTTTAGCAATTACGAATGCAATGAGGTTTGTGAGGTCCTCTCCCTGTAAGTTAGCTAAGTCCAAACAAGCTATTGAGGAAGAACAAATCATTCACAAATCACTTGTGTGTCTTGATGTGCCTACAAGGTGGAACTCCACCTTTAAGATGCTAGAGGCAGTAGAGAAATACCAAAAGCATTTGAGAGGTTAGAGGAGGATGCCACTAATTACTCCATTTATTTTATGGAGGATTCCAAAAGAATACAACCATCCGCCACTATTAATTGGAATAATGCAAAGGCTTTCATAAATTTTCTTAAAATTTTCTATGATGTCACTTTCAAGCTCATTGTATGTCAATTCAAATGTTGCATACTCTCATTTATCTTTAGTGCAAAGTGAAATTAAGAAGTAATGGTGAGATGTATGACTTAGTTTTGCATGTGATGGCATTAGACATGAAAATAAAGTATGAAAAGTATCAAAGAAAGATTGAGAACCTGAATCCTCTTCTATTTATTGCAAATATTCTAGACCTTAGATACAAATTGACTTTTTTTATACGGTCCTTTAAAGAAATTTATGGGGAAGATGTGGCACAAGCAACGGGTAAAAAGGTTAAAGATGATTTGGCAAAGATATATGAGTGGTACTCAAATGAATATGACTAACCTAATGCATCTACCATAAGTAGGGTAGAACTTGATGATTTACAACCTACTCCATCTGCTATTGAAAGCCATGCCTTAAAGGCTAAGTGTGTTGCCCTTAGGTCCCACTTGAAAAAAAAGGACACCATTGGGGCAAAGAATGAGGTGGAAAGGTTTTTGAATGAAGCTTGTGTGAATGAAGATGAAAACTTCAATATTTTGGCTTGGTGGAAACTTAATGCCTCAAAATTCAATATCATTTCAAAGATAGCTAGAGATGTGCTGGCTATTGTAGTGTCAACAGTGACTTTTGAATTAGTTTTTAGTAACAGAGGAAAAGTGTTAGATTAATTTAAAAGTTCTTTTACCCTAAAAATGACTAAGGCCCTCATTTGCATGCAATATTGGTTGAGGCCCTCATTTGTATGCAGAATTGGTTGAGGCCTTCAAAGTTTGACTTCCATGACATTGAATATGATGATGAACTTGACAAATGTGAAGAAATAGAGCAAGGTACAATTTGTCCCTTTGTTACATTTTCTTAGCTTTTCCTTGTTTTGTTTATCTCATTTTGTGCTTCTTGATTCCTTTTATTAATTACATTTGAATTTGTTATATGCTTTCCTAGAATTTTTGGGATGTGGTTAAGGAAATTCATCCTTTGTAGTTATTGTTGGAAGTGGAAAGACAACTAGTGAGGGGAAAGCAACAACAACATCACAGTCACAGCCTATGATTGTTGATTGAGGAAAATTAATTACCTTGAAAAATTAGTGTTTAGTTTTTTGTTTGATACTTGGTTGGGTGATAGTTGCTTTGTTGTTGCTAGATTAAACATCAAATTGACTTTAGCAAGTAGGAAGTACATATTTTGGTACAAGATTTAACATACTACTAGTTAGCAAAGTTTTTTTTGGGACTGTTGGCCATTGAATAGCATTTTTTAGTACAGAATTCACTTACATAGCTTTTGGTTTTTGGCCTTTTGGTTTAGTTAGGTTGGTGGACTGATAGTACAACACAACCAATATAATACATACATAAGTGTACAGAACAATGAGAGCACACAGACACAAAACTTTGGGTTTAAGAATTTTTTATAGTTATTTTATGAATTCTATTTTTAGTAAATGGCTTATGCAGCTGTTATGTGTTATTGTTAGTTAGACAATAGACAATAAAACACTATAGCCTGTACTGAAACTTAAAAGTTCTCTTATGTTAATGACTTAATCTTGTTTGGATGATTATGTAGTATGTTTTTAAGTTTTAAGTTGCAAAGTGTGAATGTTTATTGCTTAAAGTATGTTTCTATTAGGTTGCCCAATTTTAAGTTGCCTAGTTTAGCTTTTGTTTTTTTCATCATTTTGTGAAGTGTGGATTATTAAAGTGTATTTCTATCAGGCTTATTATTTTAGATTTTTAATAGTGAAAATGGTTTAAACTGGGTCCTTTTCTAGAATATTGGACTTTTTTTTGGTTCAATTGGGTCTCATTTCACACAAAAAAAAAGAAATTGCAAATCGAAATCAATCGGTCTTAACTAATTGAAACTGTCTAATGTGGTTAAATTTAGTTTAAATGGGATGGTTTGGTTAGCTATGGGTCAATCAAAGTGACTATCAGGTAGAGTCGATCGGGTGAAATTGAGTCTCAAAATCAGTCCAACCTGACTTGTGATTAGCCTTAATTTTACTTGTGCTCCTAAACTACTTGTATAGATGTATATTAACTATATACTTTTCTTATGTTTTATTTTTAATATTTGCATTAGTATATATGAAACTGTTATACTTTTTACTTATATTAAAAACTCACGTTCTTGAGTATTAACGTCTAAAAATTTTGGTGCATGGGAGTACAAAACTTAAATGTTTTCTGACATAATGCTTTTATAATAGATGTAAATTGCAATTTACTATCTTATGGAAATCTACTTCTTTGAATGTACGAAACTTACTTGTTTCTTTCTTGACTCTTCAATGGAAATCAAGTTTCTACATTAAAAAGGCTAGAATTCAATCATAATTAGTTTTCATGAATTGATGAATTTTTAATATATGTATTTTACTTGGCATTATATTCTTTTTTGTGAATTATTCACTAGGTTTCTTGAAACACCACATTTTCCTTTTTTTTTTTAAAAAAAATATTTTTGGTTGTAATGTGGACCACCTTGCCAGAGATCAAAAATATGAAACCTGGAGGAATGCTTTGGCAATTGGAACATGCCATGTTGCATGTGTCTCATATTGATGAATTATGCATAGTGTAATGTCTTGTAATATAGTGAGTTTGTAGTCTTGTGAGAAATTCTAGTGTTGATTACAGGTTGTAAAGTGGGCTTGAGACCTTGGTTAACATTCAAAAAATAAAGGAAACTCTGCTAAATTTTTATAAAAATTTTGAAAAGTATAATTAAAAGTGTTTATTTCAAAATTTTTGAATAAATGTTTCCTTTTAAGTTATTATGAAAATTTCATTATGAGTTTTCCATGTTTAGTAAGTGTCATTTAGATTACACCGTGCAAGGCTTGTAAGAAGATGTCACTAGATGTCTTTTTAC
The DNA here is from genome assembly GCA_026873985.1 of Saraca asoca. Taxonomy (NCBI): domain Eukaryota; kingdom Viridiplantae; phylum Streptophyta; class Magnoliopsida; order Fabales; family Fabaceae; genus Saraca; species Saraca asoca. Next base: position 66,974 of record JANHAO010000298.1, read on the forward strand.
ATCGATTGTGCTTAAAAATTTGAGGCATGACAATGTGATTTTGGACTGTTAAAGTGTGTGAGTCTTATCAACAAATTTATAAGCTTATACCATCTCCTTGTGGAATTGTTCAAACATATATACATTAAGGCATTGTAATAGGCTCTTGTTACAACTCTATATTCCTTTCTCTGTTCAAACTTATTGGTGTACTTGGTAGACCTATGACCTTGATAGTTAAAAAAAAAAATCTCTACTAAATAATTTAATATCTTTATTCCAACTATGTCAACTAATCTTACCTTAAACTCCTTGGCTAATGCATGTCTCCTATAGAAACTTTAGGCCGTGGGTTTATTACCATACTCTATGCTTATAATGTCACTAGGTGTTAAACTCAATAGTTTGAGAACCATTGTCAAACTTATTAGTACTCCCATCAGTATCTAAGTTCTGGTTTGGCCTACTAGGTTATGTGCACCACAATTATCGCCTTTATATGTAGCCACACAATAGATATAATAACACAAAAGCATATCAATTGTAACTCATACAAGCCTAATGTTGAAGGGACTCCTATCTCATTTGATGCAATGAACCAGTACCTCACTTAGCATTCTATCATATTCCCAATTTTGGGAATGTGATCGGCATGAATCACTAGGTGCTAAACTGTGAACTCATAAGCATTTCCTTTCTTATAAAAACATTTATTCTTTGAAAATCATAAAAATGATGCTAAAATATGATTACATGCATTTAATTCAAAATATATGAAATATTATATTTCATCAAAACATTTTTATAAAATTTTGATTAGAAATAAAATTCATAAACTTTTCATAGTTCATAAATTTTGGCCCAGCTCGATTTTATTCTTTATGGCTTAAGACCCAACTCGAGGCTTGGATCTTGATGCCCCCTTTCAACAATGTGAGGCGTCTTTTCCTGAGTCGAACTCCAATGGGAACCTCGGGCCCGAGTCAAACTCCACTGGCGATGCCAAAAGGGAACCTCAGGGGACAAAATTGTGTGACCACGAGATCAGTCAAAGCGGACAATACCTCACATCAAGTGAGCTCATTTCGACCATCATCATTTGGCACGCCCGGTGGGACTCCCTGCCACTTCACTACGCATGAGCTCACCCGACTTGGAGGGCTTATGTTGATAGCAAAAAGTGGTAAGGGGGTAGAAGTCCCACATCGATGAGAAGTCGAATGACCTCATGCCTTATAAGGCAGGGGATGCCCCCTTTCAACAACGCGAGGCACCTTTTCCTGAGTCGAACTCCACTGGGAACCTCGAGCCCGAGTCGAACTCCATTGGAGACGCCAGAAGGGAACCTCAGGGGACAAAATCGTGTGACCATGAGATCGGTCAAAGCGAAAAATACCTCGCACCGAGCGAGCTCATTCCGACCATCATCATTTGGCACGCCCAGTAGGACTGCCTGTCACTTCACTACGCACAAGCTCACCCGACTTGGGGGGCTTATGTTATAGCAAAAAGTGGGAAGGGGGTAGAAGTCCCACATCGATGAGAAGTCAAATGACCTCGTGCCTTATAAGGCAGGGGATGCCACCTTTCAACAACGCGAGGTACCTTTTCCCGAGTCAAACTCCAATGGGAACCTCAGGCCCGAATCAAACTCCATAACCGACGCTAGAAGGGAACCTTGGGGGACAAAATCGTGTAACCATGAGATTGGTCAAAGTGGATAATATCTCACACTAAGCGAACTCATTCCAACCATCATCATTTGGCACACCCGGTGGGACTCCCTGCCACTTCGCTACGCATGAGCTCACTCGACTTGGGGGGCTTATGTTGATAGCAAAAAGTGGGAAGGGGGTAGAAGTCCCACACTGATGAGAAGTCGAATGACCTCGTGCCTTATAAGGCAGGGGATGCCCCCTTTCAACAACACAAGGCACCTTTTTCCGAGTCAAACTCCACTGGGAACCTCGGGCCCGAGTTGAACTCCACTGGCAACGCCAGAAGGGAACCTCAGGGGACAAAATCGTGCGATCACGAGATTGGTCAAAGTGGACAATACCTTGCACCGAGCGAGCTCATTCCGACCATCATCAGGTTTAATTTCTTAGTTCCTAACAAATCAGAAAAAAATTTAGATTAATTTCGAAAAATATAATTTCCATAACAAAAGGACAAAAACTCCAACTCACTTGGTAGAAAGAATCTTCCTCCAAATTCTTAAATCATTAAATGATTGGTTGTAGGGACTAAATGGCAACCTAAGTGAAATATCACAATCTATATGAAATTCACCTAATAAAAACTAATAATTAGCAAAGATGAGATGATATAACTCATTTACCCTTTCATTTCGATTAATTTACCTCAAATTTTGTTTAATCAGATTGGGAATAGGCAAAGACTTTCTTCTGGTAGAGTTTCAGCTCTTAAGGGCTCTCTAGTTGCATTAGGGTTATGATTTCTAGAATCCATTGAGCTAGGTTTTTGTCTTGCTTGATTCCAACCAGTTGACTGATCTAGAGAGCCTAGTTGATTGGCTTGACTGATCAACAAATTCTCTAGGATGGACAGACTAGTTGACCCACCCTTGGGGTTGACCCTTGTGCTAATGCACCAAAAACATACCCAAGTCTAGTCAGGTGAATCTTAGGAGGGTGTTACACATTCTTTGTCACTTCAAATAATGGAGGTCTTGCAACTGAGGGAATTCGATTGGGGGCTCCTTCAAAACATATAGATTAAGCAATGTGGTTCAAAAGAGACTTGTTAAGTGTATGGATCCAATAGTTGCCAAAAAAATTATGACCCATTATTGGTTCAAAAAGATTATTAGCCTAGTCTTATTTAACTATAGATAATGTCAAAATAGAGAACTTCATTGTAATATGTCATCTTCACTTTATTTCACTTAATCCATTGATAACAAGTCGCCATATCTAATTTGCGTGTCAATCTAATTATGATAATCAAATATTCCAGTCTAATTATGGAAAAAGAAACCTACAATATTATTATCTTTAAGTTTGAACTGTAATTGTTGATTCAAATTTAATTTAGCTTTAAATTTTTAATTGCCAATTCACCCCTCTTGGCCATGTAGCTCTATCAAACACTTGGTTACAAGACATCTAACACACCTATTGAAACAAATCATGGGCTAGGTGAAAGAGAAGATGATAATGTTGTAATAGAAGAAGATACCGAAGATTGGTTAAAAAGGCCATATATAGCTTATACAGTTAGTGTAGTTTGTTGGTTCTTGCATGATCCAAAGGAAAAGCATTTACAAGATATTCGTAGGATTCTTCACTATCTTAATGGCACACTAGATAAGATATCTTGTTCAAGAACAATGAGGAGCTAAATCTAGAAGTTTGTACATATGCAAACTATGCTGGCTCTATGATAGATAGGCAATCCATATCAAGTTATTGCACCTTCTTGGAAATTAATTTAGTAACATGGACGAGTAAGAAACAAATTGTGATTGCAAAATCAAATACTAAGGCTGAATTTAGAGTTATGGCAACTTTTATGGATGAAGATAATTCTCGATAATCTCAAAGTTAAGAGAGAAGGACCCATTGAACTCTATTGGACAATAAATCCACCAAACATTGCACCCAGTCTAGTACAACATGATTGCACTAAACATATTGAAGTGGATAGGCACTTCATAATGGAAAAGTTGGATAATGGCCTAATTAGCACTTTTTACATTCCATCAAGTGATCAACTAGCAGATGTCTAGACAAAGGTATACCTACTTTAAGATTTCAAGAGATTACAAGCAAGTTGGGAATGGAAAACATCTATTCACTAGCTTGAGGGGGAGCATTGAAAATCTATAAAAAAAGAACTTATTATCTATGACAGTTAGGAAATATGATGAATGATAAGTTGTATTTGTTAATCTTGTACATTGAATCAAAAGCAAGACATTTCCAAAACATTGATAGTTCACTTTAGATGTCGCATCACGCCAAAACAAATGTTCTCAGCGACCCTTGACATCTTTCTTTTACCAAACGAAAAATAGTGGATCATTGCTAGCCATACCCATGTCAACCCCTTTCTTAGTCTGCTAAGGTAATTGTACAGGTCCTTATTCTCAAATCTAGTATGCTTGTATCCACCAGAAGACCCAAAAATGTATCCCATTATATGAGAAGTCCTTATTCAATATGATATCATATCATTAATTAAGTCTTTATCAACTTGGAAAATGGACCCATGTGGTCTAAGAAGTTAGGTTTGATTTTGGACTATTAAAATGCGAGTGTTCAACAACAAATTTATAAGCTTACCATTAGACATGGTAAACGGACCGGTCCGCGCGGATGCGGGCCTAAACGGACCAAGTCCGTTTAGGCTCGCATTTAAATGGACTAACTTTTATTTGATCCAGTCCGCAAAAAAATGTGGACCGGTCCGCATGGTCTGCGGACTTTAAGCTGTTTTATTGCTAAATTAGCCGATCCTCGCGGACCGACTTGGTCCGCATAAATGCGGGCCTAAACGGGCTTGGTCCGTTTAGGCCCTCATTTAAACGGACCAAGTTTTGCTTGATCCGGTCCGCAAAAAAATGCGGACCGGTCCGCAAGGCCCGCGAACTGGCGGTCCGTTTAGCACCCCTACTTACCATCTCTTTTTGGAATTGTTCAGACATACATACATTAACGCATTGTAATTCACTCTCCGTTCAAACTTATTGGAGTACTTGGTAAACCTACAACCTTAATAGTTAAAAAATATCTCTACAAAATAATCTGATTATCTTTCAACTAATCTAACTCCAAACTCCTTGGCTAATGCATATCTCGTATAGAAACTTAAGGCTTCGGCTTCAATACCAAATTCTATGCCGATAATGTCACTAGGAGTTAAGCTCAATAGTCTCTTCTCATCTAAAATTTGGGAAACACTATGAAACCCATTGGTACTCCCATCAATATCTAAGTTTTGGTTCGGCTTCCTAACTTATGTGCACCACAACTGTCGCCTTTGGATGAAAGCCACAAAAAGGATATAATAACACAAAAGCAAATCAATCGTACCTCGTACAAGCCTAATTTTGGAAGAACCTCGATCTCATTCAATGCAACAAACGAATACCTCACATAGCATTCTTTGTCATTTCAAACAATAGAGGTCTTGCAGTGGAGAAAATTCGAATTTAGGCTCCCTCAAAACATATAGCGTAGGCAATGTGGGCCAAACTTGTCAAATGTGTGGGCAGTCCAATAGTTACCAAAAAAATTACTGTCCTAGTCTAATTTAATTGCAAAGAATGTTAAAATAGAGAATTTCATTGTAAAATTTCATCTTCACTTTTTTTAACCTTATCCACTAATGACAAGTTGCGATCTCTAATGTATGTGTCAATAACATGTCAGTCTAATTACGAAAGAACTCAACTATAAGTAAAGTCACAAGAATGGTATCAATGATGACTTGACACAAACACACAACAATATCTAACTTTCCAAGGGAATATGATTATCCTAACACTAACATCTGTTTAAAGTGATTCACCAAACAAATTGCCAGCAGCCAGCTAGCGATGATACAAGTCAGAAACCAAAAACATGCATCAATGGACAGTCATGTCGGTTTATTTCACCTTTAGCCAAACAAGAAAACAATGATGTGAATGTGTATGTGTACTATGCAGGACATGTCTCCAAAAGCCACTTCCTCTTTGGGCATTGATCATGAATGTGCTTTCTGGTTTCAACATTAGATAGAGAAAAGTAAAAGTGAAGAATCTTCTTTTTCTCATAGCATCTTACGATGGAAAATGGGACAAGAAGAAAGGAATAAAAAGTGCGTTGCAGTATTTACGGATGCTATTATTTCTTTGTTCAAAAGTAGCATTATGTTATGATACTTAAAAAAGTATATATTATGCTAAGATTAAAGAAGCCAAAGATAGGGAAATAGAGACACCTAGACATCACATGGGATGGATCAATTTGTGATATTTATTTTGTTATAATATTACATTAACTTTTGAGTAATTAAGAAATATTTTCTAAGAATGTCTGCCATTTTTTTCCTATTCTTCTCCACCACACTTGTGTAATCAAAATGGGCAAATCATTTGTAAAGAAAAGGAGAGGAAGAAATTCATGGAAGTAGCAAACTCGCGAGTGCCCACAGTTAGGGAGTAAATAAATGTAAATTTTGTCTACCAAAAATAAATAAATGTAAATTTTGAAAAATAAATTAAAATCCAACATAACTCTACATAAATAAATTACAAAAAAAAAAGTTAGCACACAAATGTTTCTTAAAAATTAATTCAAGTAAACGTCAAAATTTAAAGAAGAAATAAATAAATAGTTAGTTATTTGTGACAACAAAGTAAAAAAAAAATTATATTTAATATATATATTGGTGAGTAAGGGCGAACCAAAGCCAAAAAAAGCTGACACAAAGCAAGAACATGGGGACATGAAGTTCTCTATTATCTTAATTAATTTGTCAAAGAAATTATGGTTATTTTATTTTTGTCACAATTTTTTTTCAATCTAGCACAAGAGTTTTAACAATATAAAATCCATTATATTACACACATTTTTGGTTCTAGGTACCTAAATTCAATGAATCGCACTTAAACTATATTACGTGCATTTATTATCTTTTGTATTTTCAAGAATTTTGATTTTCTTCTTTTATAATGATTTAGTGTTGTTTCAAGAGAAAAATAGATTTTGTAGTGAATGCTCATAATTTTAGATTCTAGACTTTTAGTATACATAAAAAAAGTCTTTTTTTTTTATAAATAATACTAACACAATTATATAAATATGGAATTATCCAAATTCTATTTTCAAACTTGCATAATGAAATAAAAACTTGATCATAGCATGGGGAGTCCAACATTTGTCACGGATGGAAGCTGATATGACTCATTAGCAAAAGATTGGGACCATCCATCTTTTGGCCATGGAAAAAGATAATATTAATTTTGTGATGTAAGTGTACTCATTAATATAATTAAAATAATTTGAATACGTAGTTTAGCTACTCAATAAGTGGAGTCAATGTAAATAATCATTTTTTAAAAAAATGAAAAATGAAAAACCTAAATATTTGCACTGATTAAATGTACTTGTAGAATTTATAGAATTTGAATATTTAATTGATAAAAAGAAATTATATTTCCTTTTAGTGATATTAGGTGTGATAAAATTACTAGATTTACTCACAAAAATCGAGATCAAACTCATGACAAAAAAGAAGACATCCTTCTACGAATCAACTAGTGTCGTTTGAGTCAAATGCTGTGGACAAAAAGGAATTATATTTGAACATATAAGTTTCTGGAAGAAAATACAATAAAATAATAATTTGTAAGGAAAAAAACAAGTGAGTGTAGTATATATATTACTTCCTAATCAGCTCAGCATAATAATGACAACAAAAGTGGCACCAAAAGATAAGGTAAATAATATGATAAAAATAACACAAATATGAATTAAAGTGTGATATGCATTTGTTTTAGCTTTTAAGAAGGTATTTGATTTACATGAAAGGTAAGTTTTCACATGAAGCTTAATCTTTCAAGAAATAAATTGCATCGCAAATTTCTTGAAATGTGTAAAGAACTGTTATTTGATTGATAATAAAAATTAAAAATTTTTACAGGAAATTTTTCTTACCTAAAAAGGATAAATAAGCAACTTCTTATATTTTATGAGAAGTAAAAATTATTAAAAAATTTCACTTCTTCCATTTTATCAATTAGTAATTAATTAAATAATATATTCATCTATTATTTCTAAAAATTATATTTTTATGTAATTTTCTATTCACCAATCATTTTTAACGTTACCTTCTCGGGGGACTAGATTATCTGTACACTGCACACCGTTGATATTTCGTTTTAGAGTTATTATCATTTTTTCCTTTAACGTTTGAGAAATCATCAAAATGCCCCTTACTATTAGAATTATTATCATTTTCCCCTTTAATATTTGAGGAATCATCATTTTTTCTTTTGATGTTTGAGGAAACATCAAAATACCCCTTACTATTAAGTTGTTGTTAGAAAAATGATGTTCTAACATCATCAAACCTTTAAAAGATAAATAACCTTTACTTTTTAGATTAAAAAATAAAGGACATTTTTACCCTGAAAAAGGCAACTACCAACCCAATATATATATTTTTTTAGGTCAAAAGCGTTAACGAACTAGCAAAGACAACCACTTGTTGCTAGAACCTTTTTTTTTTCTTTTTTTTTAATTTCATTTTTATTTTAAAAATAAGAAAAAGAGAAAACAAAACAATGAAAATAAAAATAAAAAATTCCAAAAATTTTGAAAAATAAAAAAAAGAAGAAATAAAGTTTGTGTAAAATAACTAGATAATATGTCACAATTAATTATATTATATATTGACTATAATTTTAATAAAAAATAACAAAAGTTTTTCCAACTTTTTTTATTTTACCAACTTTTCAATTTTTGTAAATTTTTTTTGCTCAAGCTTTTCATTTTTTTTATTTCATTTTTTTAATAGGATTGTGGTTGCGAGGAAGCAGTGAGCAGAAGAAGTGGCGTGCTGAAGGAGGAAATAACGAGCAAGATGCAGAAGAAGCAGTTAGCTGAAGTAATACAATTATCATACAATATGTTTAGTGGAAATAATTGAATGAAACTTATATTAGTGAAAAAAATTGAAAAGCTATCTTCATTAGTGATGATGACATAATAACACATAAAGCTCACATGTTGACGATAATAATAATGACGCTGCCTGATGATATGTTGACATAATAACTTTGTTTATTTATTTTTTATATAATAAAAAAAACTAAATTTGTTCAATACTGTCCCCTGTTCTAGCATCCAAAAAGAAAAATAGCTCCCATTTAACCAAGTTAAGTAATTCACTCCATCGACCACCGTTACACAATAGGAGTATTTTCTTTAATCAAATAAATCTCAATCCACTCATGCAAATAATACGTTTTTTTGGCAAAGAGTACAAGATAAGATCAATTTTTTCTTTAATATATGGGGTTGGATTCTTCCTCTTGGAGTTTGTTGTTTTCTCTGCTTACTGCTTCCAGTAACAGCCACAGCTCTATTAAAAAAAAGAAATAAAAAAGAAAAAATTAAAAAGTTTTAACAAAAAAATTTATAAAAATTAAAAAAGTTGAAAAAATAAAAAGGTCAGAGAAATTTTTTATTATTTTTATTAAAATTATATTTGATATACAATATAATTAATTGTGACATATTATCTAATTATTCTTTACAAATTTTATTCCTTTTTTTTTTTTTTTTAAATTTTTTGGAAAAAAATTTTCTTTTTTCTTTTTTCTTTTTTATTTTATTTTCTTATTTTTTTAAAAAATAAAAAAGAAAATAAAAAAAGAAAAAAAAAAGATTTTAACAACAGGCAACTGCCTTTGCAGGTTTGCTAATACTTTTGACCTGAAAGAAAATATATATTGGATTGGTAGTTATCTTTTTCAGGGCAAAAACATTCTTCACTTTTAAAAGTTTATCTTTTAAAAGTTTGATAGTGTCAGAATATCACTTTTCTAACAACAATTTGACAGTAAGGAGTATTTTGATATTTCCTCAGATATCAAAGGAGAAAATGATAATTCCTCAAATGTCAAGAGGAAAAATAATAATAACTCTTTCCTTTAATATCGTTTAAAATAATGCCTTAGAAGCAATGATTACATTGAAATTGAGTCATTGATTTTTTATGATTACTTTGCTTTTGGGAGGAGATATTTTAAAACCATGGTTGAGCATAAAACACGCCAAGCTTAAAAAATTTCAAAAGAAAATTATCATTGTGGTATAGTATAATCAAGTATGCATGATGAAATCTTCTTTATCGATGTAGAGTTACTTATATTGCATGGATACCGGAACGCGGATACGGGGACACGGATACGGGGATACGACATTTTCAGAAGTGTCGGACTATTTTTACATGATAAATGAAGTGTTAGTGTCGAAAAGTGTCAGAAACGGGAACGTTTCCGACACACGAATATGGCTATTATATGAAGTGTCGGTGCATCGTAAAGAGTTACTAATACTTCTAAAATAATGAGATTTAGACAGGGCTTGCGAAGTTTGATCATAATTATTTTAATGCTTAAGTTAATAGTAATAGAAGAAATTATGAATAGTAGAGAGTTGTGAATCAAGATTCAAAGATCAATGGAAGTATATATTTATACTTGATATATAAAAAGAATCATAAAATACTATTTTATCGACATTATAGTATTTTAATACACAAATACTATATTTATAAACAATTCCAATCCAAAAGTTGTAACTCTGTTTTGCTTTACTCTGTTCATTTAAATTCTTTTTTATAAAATCAATTTATTTTGGACTTCAATTGTTCTTTTGATTTAATAAAAAGAGTGGATGAGTAGTCCAATTTTTTATGTATAAATTTTAAAGTGATCAAATTAGATTAAGGTTACACCTATTAGGTTTGAGCTTCAATGTAATTATATATGATTTTAGTTTTTGGTGTAGACTTGCATTTGACCTCTTTGATGGGGGAGAGAGTCAGATACCATAGGTTTATTATTTTAGAGGCACATCCCATCTGCACTCCAAATTGTTATAAATATTATCACAATGAAGTGATCACAAAAATTACATTGGAGAAATAAGGGAAGATTTGTTTTCGTATATTTTGCAAAGATGGATCAATATAACTGAAAAAAATATTTAAATTGTATATTAAATTATAATTGTGATTTTTATTCAATATAAATAATCCTTTGAATTTCATAGAATTTTTTTATGTGTGGTATCAGAGCTCCTATACCGAAATAAAGGCCTTTATTTTCTTATGAAGCTGTATAAATATTTAATTTCTTTTTGCCATAAATATTTTTGCGTTTAATTTCATTTCTTTATATATTATTTATTTTCCGTTTATATGCATGAAATTGAACTTGTGAGATGAATGTGTTGCATAATTTATTTGATTCCTGTTTGTTGTATATTTTTCGAAATTAGTTGAAGGCTTTTGTAAATTATGTTTTTACAATTCTAATGCATATAATTTGGCACGTATTAGTTGCATAATTTGAGAGAATTTTAAATTTATTTTTGGGTAATTTGGGTTCATGATGTAAGACTCTTAATTTAACATAATTATATGGTTTTAGAGTGTACTTTTTACAAGATACAATGAGTTTAATTTACCCATCAATAATTTAAAATAAAAAAGTCAAATTAAGATGAATTAGTGGATGATTTTTTAAAATTGTTTTTTTATTTTTAAATACAATGAAACACTAATTGGGATTGTGATTTTTTTTTTTGCTTTTTGGTCGTCGATCATCATCGGATTGTGACTGGCTGTCGGAGTCCCGTCGCCCACTGCAGTGGCTGCGTTACTAGAGTTGCTTGCTAACACACCAGTGAAGCTTCAACGGCTGAATGCATATGCAGTCACCTGGGAGGACGAACAAAGGTGCATCAGCACCTTTCCAAAGTGGGTCACACACTCGAAAAAAAATAAAAAAGAGGGAAAAAAGTAAAAAAATAAAAAAGGAAATTAAGAGAAATGGATTTGCAGTTAAAATTAATTATGGACAATTGTTTAATCTTTAATGAAAATTTTAATTACTGAGGTAGATATTTGTCAGCACACTGACTTATTCACTAAATTAATTAAAACCTTTTTTGGTAAAATATTAAGAATATTCTCGTTATTTAAATTAAATCATATAATCAGCTACTTAGTTTAAATAATTTGGGGTTTATGTGATGATGTGTTTTTAAAAATCGTTCTATTCAAAAGTGTTGGATTTTTAAATTTTATATATCAAATTAACTTATTACTTTTTGGAATTATCTTGATATAAATTATATTTTCAATCGAAGTGAAATTATAATTTTGTATCTTGAGCCCTAATGTTCTAATTGTTATTATAAAAATTTTGACCCCATTATTTTTACTAAAATTGTCTACTATCTATTGAACAATCAAACAACTTCCATCGAAAATTTGACTGAGAATAGTTATAAGAGATGGAAGGAACATGTGGAACTTGCATTGACTATGATGGATGTGAACATAATTTTGAGGGCTGAAAAGCCTGCTAACTTGACTAATAATAGCATTGTAGAGCAAAAGGCCTATTTTAAAAAAGATCAAACCGATTGGCTTCTACAATGATGAAGAGATCAATTGTTGGAACTTTTGTGCATTCTATTCCTATTTTTGACTATGCCAAAACCTTTTTCTGAGTCCATTGGGGAAAAATATGTAGTCTCTAGTAAGGTTAGAGCTAGACAATCGATGGAAAAATTTATTAACATGAGATATGATGGGGTTGGTGGTGTTAAGGAATATATCCTAATGATTATTTATGTCTCTACTAGCCTTAGTGAACTCAAGTGGCCTATTACTAATAACTTTCTAATTAATCATGCCCTTAATTCATTGCTTACTAAATTTGATATCTTGAAAACCTCCTGTAATACTCAGAACGAAGATTGAGATCTTAATATCCTAATTTCTATTTGTGCTCAAGAAGAGGAAAGAATGCAACGTGAGGTTGTAGGAGTGTGAATTTGGTCAATTAGCCACACTCAAATAAATTTTCTCAGACAAAGAATTTTATGTCTCAAGGCAAGGGAAATTTTGAAAAGAATTTAGGTCAGAATCATAATGCTTTAGTTCCAAGATCTAGTTTACAAAAACTGAATGCTGGTTTTGCAACAAAATGAGTCATAGAAGCGTCAAATGTTTTTCCTATAAGGTTAATCCGAAAAAGAGGAATGCAAAGAGTGACAAAAATAAGAACAAAAACAAACCAGGTATTTTATTAGCTTTCATCTGCTTTGAATCTAGCTTTATAGATGTTCCTATTAATTCTTGGTGGATTGATTTTAGGACATCTATTTATGTTACTAATTCTTTGCATGAGTTTAAGAGCAAGCGAAAGTCAGATCAAACTACCTTTACAAATTAAATCTTGATTTTAGTCAATTTAATTCTCTACATGTTATAAATGTTAGTGTTAAAAGAAACTTAATTAAGGAAAATACTTACACTCTTTGGCATAGGCATTTAGGTCACATTTTGAAAGAAAGAGTTAAAATACTCATATAATATGTTATTCTTTCTACTTTAGATGTGTTTAATCTAGAAAAATGTATAGATTTCATTAAAGGAAAGTTAACTAACACAACTAAAGAGAGCTCCACGATAGTAATGCAAGTTTGGAAATTATTCATATTGATATTTATAGTCCTCTTAAGAACACTTTGTGTGGGAATAAATACTTGTTTGCTTTATTGATGACCTCTCCCATTTTGATTTTGTCTATCTCATTAGTGAAAAATCATAGTTTTTAGAAAAGTTTAAAATCTTTAAAATTGAGGTAGAAAAACAATGTGGTAGGAAAATAAAGATTATGAGGTTTGATCATGGTGGTGAGTACTTTGTTAGATATGGTGAGATTGGCTAGTGTGTGGGTGATGGTTGTTGAGACCGGCAAAGATAATATACTAAATTACCTCACTTATAGTAATGGTGAGTCTAGGTCAATCCATAGAGATTAGAAATTAATTTCAATGTGTTCATAATAAAAAATGGGGGGGGGGGAGGTTGGACATTAACTAATTAAAAATAGGAACTAAACAAATAATAATAACATAAGAAAATAGAAACAAAGGAAAAAGGGAAATCTAGGAGAAAAGTTTCAATTTAAGGGACTCTTACAATCAATTTTGTGATTGATCATTGACACCAATATTTCATGCTCATTTTGACTGCTTAGCCAAGAATCTAATTAAGTCTAACATCTAATCAATTCTTACTAATTTCTTTCTAAATTGACCAATTAAGCCCAGCACTCGATTAACCTTTATTGTTGAATCTATTAAAGTCTAGTACCTTAACCAATTTATCAATAGCATTAAGATATGAAAATACCAAGACTAATTAATCAATTTATCCTATTAGTAAATCAATTAATTACCTCCAATTCTCTAGGAAAATTGATATACCCTAACAGTGATTCAAATCCTATTGCTACTTAAATCAAAACGCTATTATTATTCAAGCCAAATAGCCATAAACAACAATATTGCCTATAGAAATTTAACTAGAAGTAAATAACAATGAACAATTACTTAATTAGCCATCTTAATCAATTATCCATAACAATTATTGGAAATAAAATAAAGAATTAAGAGAATCAAATTAGGAATAAATAAATAATAGAAGCAAGTCTTGCAATCAATAAGAGAATTGATGTAGAATTTCCTTTGGATTAAAAGAAAAGATTAATTATAAATTGCAAAAGAAATAAAAAATAAAAATAAAAAAAGAAAAGACTTGAAAGGGACTGATATTCTTGCCCTAAGAGAGCTCCTCCTTTATTACAAAAGTGAAAGAAAATGAAAAAGTTTTTAAATGACTATTACAATCACATTTTTATACTGTTTACCTCTCCTCTCACTTTGGTTGATGATTAAGGTTAAATGAAGGCACAATTAGACCTGGGTCTCTTCATAAAAGTTGTAACTCTATCTCTTAGCAACTCAATGGCCCTAGCCTTGATACAAAATTTCAATTCCTAGCTCAATTTATGGGCTAAAAACTAAAATAATTTTCTAGCACAGTCCAACCCATAGCAAAATTTAACACTTAAGTCCACAGTCTTAAAATTCAATAAAAATAATATTGTTTGACCTCAAGCTCTTCATGGAAGTTGTGGGGATGAATCTTAGCTATTATGTGGACTTGAGTTTGAACTAAAATGAGAAATGGAGCTCTAATTATGATGAAATACCAAAGCTAATTTTGGGTCACAAGATAACACTTTATTTTGGCTTTTGCACTTAAATTGACCTTTAAGACGACTAAATTGGGCTTTTGACTCTTCATGACATTTTTAATGATTTCTCTTTGCTTTTCAAAGGCATAAGAATCACCTAAAACTGAAGTCTAAAACTTAAGATACATCTAAAAACTTGAAATAGTTTGAAATAATGCCAAATTACCGAATTAATTCATAAATGGAGCAAACCAGAAAACCAATTATAAGTATCTAATTAAGCACATGAATATGATAAAAGACTAAGTATATAATATTAAATATGTACAAATTGTGTTCATTAGTGGGCCCATTTGCCAAGCACTTATAGAATTGTGGGATTATTTCATAATTTATTATGCCTGGGACTTTAGAACAGAATGGGGTGGCTAAGAGACCAAATCACACTATGATAGACATGGTTAAGTCTATGATAAATAGAACTAGTGTACTTGACTCTCTTTGGAGGGAAGCCTTGAAAACTTCCATATATATATATATATATATGACTACCAATAACAATAGATATGAAAATATTTTATTTAAATTTGAAAGAAAACTTATAAGTTATGAATTTTTTCCAAAACAAGCTTTAGAGTGGGAAAAGGTATGTCAACAATTTTTTCCGTACAATTTGGGAATAAGCCTATTTAAAGAAATTGGGTTGCAACATGAAACTACTTATATTATTAGCATAGTAAACTGCTACAGAGAAAAGTGCTATAGTAAAAGCAAAATAATTTAAAAGTGATCGTTGCTGATAGCTTTCTGTTGTCGGTGAAATTCGATTCGTACGGAGGACCAGAACTTCAGTCAACTAGATGTGAGTTTCGGGAATCAATAAGGCTCCTGAAGTGTTGTGGGAATGGAATTGAGGGGGAGGCAATAAAATAGATTAGCCACACACATTTAACATGGTTCGGCTAAATCCGGATGGTACCAGACCCTATGTCTACGGCAGAGATTTTATTAATATTGGATAATTTACAGAGTTTCTACTTGTAAGATGTCCCCTCCCTTTGCTAATAATGCAATCCTATTTATAGAGGAAGGAGAGGTTACATGCATTGATTACTTGCTACAGTTGTGTTACATCAAAAATAAATGAGAAA
>JANHAO010000299.1:0-44800 GCA_026873985.1 Saraca asoca
TTGTAGTGCATGTCCTAAACCCAGTTGTCCACATTACTCAAGTTATTTGAGGAATAGTATTTTGGCTTGTATGATGTTCTGTGACTCTATCGGACATGACTTCTGTAATGCTAAGTACTTGTTGCCTCATTTTAACTTGGGGGGTTGTTGTTGGTTTATGGTGTTTACTCTCATAATTGACACATTATTATGGCCATACTGTTATGATATTAAATTTGGAGAACTTTTCTTTTAAAACTCATGATTTATGTTAGCCCAAGTGGGAGATTGTTGGAATAATTTTGTGGACTAATATAAATCATGTTTTTATATTTAAAACACAGATTTAATGTTT
Source organism: Saraca asoca (assembly GCA_026873985.1). Taxonomy (NCBI): domain Eukaryota; kingdom Viridiplantae; phylum Streptophyta; class Magnoliopsida; order Fabales; family Fabaceae; genus Saraca; species Saraca asoca. The sequence goes on from JANHAO010000299.1 coordinate 335, forward strand.
AAATCAACTATGAGTATTTTGTATAAATAGTCCAATTAAATATATGATCCATTTTGTTTAATGGGCTACACCTGTATTAAGTAGACTGATGAGTTTACTGGACTATTATGTTAGGTTAACTATTGATGGGTAGGTTAAACCCAATAATCCATTGGGGTTGCATATGGAGGGTCCCTAGTCTCTGCTATAATATGTGTGTTACTGTCCATTGAATAGTACGTTTTGTTTTTTATCAATATTATATCCAAAAGAACAGTTTATCTCCATATAGAGCAGTTACTTCCAAGTTTAAGAACATGGATTCATCATATCTCTCAGGTAATTCTAAACTTTAAATTATTGATATATGTTATAGGTTTACCTATAGATCTGACATTTAAATTATTATGAAATTTCTTTTGAGATTACGAAATTTCTATCATGTTGACATAGTAATCATAGCTAATGCTTGTTCTAAGACTTCAATTTAATCATTTAGTCTTCAAATGGCAGAAGGCAATGGATGGATGTATGACTGTAATTTCATGGTGGATCCTGATGAATTATGTATGGCTATTACTAGAGATGTCACGGCATCATTTTTTGTTTGTATGGATTCTCTTCCTGAAAACTTGTTTCTTTATCAGTCCTGTGTTTTGAGTTACCTACCTTTAACTATTGGGCATGGCCCTGGATGTATGAAAACTTATTATTGGATTTTGTCCTCTTGATTTCTATTATGTTAAATTTCTACTTACTTTGACAGTCTGGCCAATGAACTAGTATGAACTGATTGAAAATTATGTATTTCAGGCTGCAAGAATCTAGGATAATTGATTCAAGCTTCTGTAGTTGTAATTTTAGATTTATTTGTGTAGTTTCTTGTGCTTTTTATTTAAATTTAATAGGTTTCAACTTTAGATCTTGGTTTTAAGGAGTTTTTCCGTGTGCTATGTTGTAGATGTGATATTTATTATATGCTACACTTTTGTTATTTTGTTAAGATATTAAATAGGTTTTATTTCAATAAAATATTAAACATGTTTTCTTTTAATAAATAAAAATTAAGCAATTCTGCTTTTGTAAAATGTTTTTTTCCTCCTAAATTTTTTGTCACAAAATGAACTGGGCTTCCAAGGGGCTTTCTTTTAAAAAACCTGTACTAGAAAAACAAATTGGATTTCCCATGATCTCCTTTTTTTTTGTCACAAAACAAATCGGGCTTCTAATGGGCTCAATATCCAAATAACCTGCCGACTCGTTGCTATTCATCTTCACTCAATCTACTTAGGTGTTGGGCCTGTGTGGTAGATAGCTGGGGAGCTAAATCCAACCCCATCCTGTAATGGTTAGTTATGGATTGGGCTCGAACCCACCCAACCAGCACCCCTAATTGAAAGTAAAATACAGTAAGATGGGATTGAATTGGTGTTTAAAACAAACTGAAATTTTAAAATTTTTCCTCTTGACTAAAATTAATAACTTTTATATAAAATTTTGCGGTTTTAGTTTATAGGGATTTACATATAATAAGTAAATAAAAATTTAAAATTTTGTTATTCAAAGTTGTATAAAAAAAACTTAGTTTTTCTCAATTTTATGTAGAAATTACAACTTTCAATGCAAAATTTTAAAAACCGAAAAACTTTTAATTAAAGTTGTAAGAGTATGTATCGATGTGTATTTTTTTTAAGTATGTACCAAAACATAAGTCATGTATATTTTATTTTTTTAATAGGTCAGTAAAATATGAAATTAAGTTCAACAGTGGACTTTTAATATTATAAGTGTAAAAATCAAGTAAAGCTATTTGATAAAATTTTGAAAATCTATTCACTGGTTACTATATTTATTAAGTGATACCATAAAAAATTTTAATCTTTAAAATAAAAGTAAAACATTTATTACAAATAATATATTATTGTGCTTTAAATAATAACCATATTTGATAAAAAAAAAGTGATTAATGTACGAGTGAAAAAAATAAAATTTGAACATTACATGAATTATTAATATCAAAATATAAAATTACATGATTTTTCTAAATAATATTTTAATTTTAATCTTGATACAAAATTGTAATTAATTGTTTTCTCAGACACATGGTTAACAATTCCTTGCACTTGATATGCCCCAATTTTAAGAGCAAAAATCAAGTGTTGATACTATATTAAGGGACTGATTTGAAATTTTAGTCTGGCCCATAAAACAATCCACGGAGCAAACCGTTATATATTAGTAATAACAACAAATTGTATTCATTCCCTCTTAATTATACTCTTACCTCTTCTATTTTCAGAAATATATATTGATTTCCTTTTCTCATTATTTTAAACATACTCATCTCCTCTTCTCCAGAAAAATATATGAAGTGAATGTATATTTCTCAAAATAAAAAAGATATACATATAATTATACTATATCTCAAATGAGATTAGTATAATTTACTTTAGTAATAATTTCAGAGATTGGCACAAATCATTTATGAGAGAAACTTTTTCTCTGTTTCTCATAAATTTACACTAATAGCTTGTTTAGAAATTTAAAAAAAAAAATGGACTTTAATGTTATACACACACACTATTAAAAAAAAAATGAGGAAATTCAAATATAAAGATAAGAATCAGATCTCATTCAGTAGCATATTTATTTATAATTCACATTTGTAATCCTATGTATCCATTCAATTAGAATTGCAACTCTTATCACAAAAATGAGGATTATCTGCTGTCATCATTTATACCACAATCAATATATCAATCTTTCATCCCAACTCTTATTTTCTTCCATTCAAATCTCATAAAACAAATGTTACTCATAATTTGCATTGAAAGACCCTTGGAATGCAACTTGGGGAATCCTTAAGCAGCTTTGATATCATGAAAAAAGCATGCGTTTTTATGGAATTCATATAAAACAAATGGACTACATGTAAATCTCTCACAAATAAAAGACTGCTAACAATATAAAAGAAAAATTACTACAAATCACTGAAGAGGATACCAAACATATTCCTTGACTTATCAAGCATGCAAATTGGAATATCTTTGCTTTTCTTCAGCTGAAAATGGAATTGGCTTAGTTGGGGCAGGTAGTCGGCCAATGCTATCAACCTTGTCGCGTTGTTTTGGGGGAGGCCTAGCAGCTTTCGGCAACAATCTACCTTTCTTTTCAAACCACTCAGGCTTGAGCAGTGCACGGAACCCCAACTTATTGTAATACACCCTTCTGACAGATCCACCGGCTGCTTCAACTGCTTCCTTGGCCCTAACTGTGACCCTTGATACCTGCAAACTCCATGTCAATGTATACACATTGGGTTGTTCCGTGCAGAGAGGGATCATGAATGCAGGGACCCCATTCAAAATAACAAGAAAGTTTTTGCAAAAACATTTTACCGAAAAATAAAAGCTGAATTCACACTATGGTAATACCATGAAGAGAAAATTAATCTATGAATAAAACAGAAGAATTGTAGGTCAATGATCTAATGGTCGAAATGGTGAAGAAATAAAGATCCTTAACAAGAAATGCCTATGTACATCATGTGCATACTGTAAAGTGCGAAGGGGAACAGAGGGGGCCCTGTTGAGGGACTGAAAACACCTCAATCTGATAATTCCAAATAAAAATAATAGCATCTAAAATAATATGGATAATGTTACTCGCTATTCAACAGAGTTAGAAGTGAAGTCCCGTCTTAAGACAGCAATTTTACAATAAGAGGCTCCATAGCCTTACCATAGCATTCCGTTGCCAAAATACTCCTCCCTCTTACATTTTACTTGATGACATAAGAGCAAGAACTCCCTATATTCTCAAACCAGAAGATTACTATATTCATGCAAGTAAAATATAAATGCGATGATTATCACAATTACAATGATATTAGACTAAGATAAGTCCAAAATTGAAGAATGATTCAGTAGCAATGTATCAAACATCATTATTATGATCACTCAACACTAATAGCCCTCAAATGGAAGATTACCTCCAGATGAATTGGCCACTTGATCTGCTCAGCACCACGTCCCATCAATCTCACTCCATCCTTTATTTGCTTTCCAATTGCCCCAGTATCCTAAAGTGATAAGAAAACCCAGAATGAGAGAAAACATATGAATTGAACAGGCCATTTTAAGTGAGAAGTAGGTCACTAAACCTTGAGGGTCTTCATTGTAATCAATTCAGAGGAATCTATCTTCCCAGCATTGATAAGCTTTGCAATTTTTCCCAATCCAACTGGCTGCAAGATGAGATACACAAGAGAGTTAAGACAGCTATGGCCATGATTTTGGTAATATAACATATTTACAGAATTTTAGCGCACACATAAAGAAATTCAAAAAACATGGTATTTGAGTCGAAGCCTCATCCAGGGGCTGAAACCCATCTGGCAGAGTAGCCTTCAAGGCTGGCAAGATGTCTTCCTATGTGTACATGCCACACCTCCAGATAGTTATCACACTAAAGTAAGCACCCTTGAGTCTAACAAAGACATACTTTTAATGCTGTCATCAAGCATGAGATGTCTGAAGAGGATCATGCCACCACTGCAAATTACATCTTCAAATCTGATGCCAACAGTCATCCCCCCTAATCGAGCCCCTCACTCCTCACGCATGAAGCAAGATCTTGGGCATATTCCAATTTAAATTTTATTTTTCAAAAATTAAGCAGGATAGTGAGAATATTCTCCCAATACAAGTCATTTTCAAACACCAGAGGATATGCAGAGATAAACTACTACTGATGGGAGGAGATAGGTCAATCATGCATTCAAAGTATACAAATTATATACTTTTTCAGCGCAATTATTGCCTCAACTCCTTAGTGCACCCATTACAACATTAAAAACGTCTCCAAAACATATTGTAGCATGGCCTGAGAGAAGACCTCAGTATAGGCTTATTTCGTTTAGCCAAACAATGATATGTAAGAGCCTAAGAAGTATTGGTCCTATTTTAGATGGACCTAGTTCTGTAAACCAAGGACTCAGGAGTAAATTCATGAAATCTAATGAAGTGATTCTATCAACAGAAATGTAAACACAGTTCCCAATTGGCATTGAAACAATTACTTCAATCTGTAACTGCTAAGCACAAGATTGTCAATATTTATCAACAATTAGTCAGAACGCACCACAATCACAAGACTATAAGTGGACAAAATTTAACCATTTCAGTGAAACCCATAAATAAGCATTTTAGTCTAGAAGCAACATTCTTACACTCTGCACTATGCTATCTTTGATGGTCTCTGTCTTTCACTCGGAAATGATAACTAATGACATATTTTACAATCTATAGCTTTTTTAGTGCGTTGATGAAAAAGTTAGAGCTTTGGTGCTATTGCTGTTTATTACAAGAAAATGCATTGCAGAAAACAAATTTTGTCATGAAATTATAAAATTTTCGCAAAAAGTCTTTCAAAAATTAAGAACTTGAAAATGAAAGTCCATCATTATCAGGAATTGGTAATTATAAAATATAAACTGGAAACAACATCCCAAAGATATAAGCCCTTAAAAGTTTCTTTTCTTGTTCCTCCATTATTTCAGCAAATAAAGTTCAAATCCAGTTTAGCACCTCAAAAATAACCTCAGAAGGAAGCAACATTTTCCCCATTATAGAATTCAATCAAGTTCAACAGAAAACAAAGCCTCAAACCCAATCAACAAATCCTGGGAAATGTTTTTTCGTTGGATCATAACAAAGTCTGTCTGTACATTTATCTCTTGTACATTCCAATTTCCAAGTAAGCAAACAAAACAAAACAATAGCAATAAATAGACAGAAATCCAAAGTGTTACCTGAAATGTGAGGCTAAAAGGGTTTTTGAATCCACGTTTTGGCAACCTTCTACGAAGTGGAGTCTGACCTCCTTCAAACCCCAATTTCCCACCCCCTCTTGCTTTCTGACCTTTGTGACCCCTCCCAGCCGTTTTACCCTTTCCAGACCCAATCCCGCGACCTTTCCTTGTCTTCTGTTTTCTCGGCACCTTGTCTCTTAGATCATTCAAACTCAGAAGACTAAAAGCTCTAAAACCCTGCTGCAATCCTAGGTACACATTATGGTTAAAGCTTGCATAAGGCTTCGAGGCTTGAGAAAAAAAAGGTATAGATGAAAATGGCGAAATGCGTTTGCCGCGAATGGCGGTGCCGATGAATTTTGAGGTCGAAAGTAGCACAGGAAGTTTACTTCTTAGCATTTTTCTCAATGTTGTGTGAAATATGTGAGTTTATATAAAACCGCAGGAGGAAGAGACGCGACGAAGAGGAAGAATGGCTGTTTAAGAGTTTAACTTGACAGCTCCGGTGAGAACAGCGGCGGAGACAACGGCGGAGCAACCTGCAGTAACGGAAGGAGTGGCCACGTGACAGTACTGTCAACAGTATCGGAACAACCGGGTTGTGTTTTCAGCAGAAATGGGTCAAATGAATGATTATGGGCCTAGTGGGTCCATTTGGGCTTTAATTTCTAAAAAGGCCACCAAATAGAAGGCCCGAAATGGTCTTGTGGTTTTGCTATTTTTTTAGACAGAACAAAACTTCTCATTGCCGAAACGAAAAAGAACCAAACCTCGTAATAAAGGAAAAAGAGAAAAAGATCCGAACAAAAACGATAGTAAAAGAGCTAAGAAAGGAAATAACGTCCATTGAATTTCTAATTCTTTTGTCATTAATCTAATTTATTTTCTAATTTGTCTCAAAATAAACTGAAATAATTAATTAAAGATGTGAATTTTTATTCGACAAGAACATATTTTTTTTTATTATTATCGAGTATTGTGTTGCAATGGTAAGAGGATAACTCGTAGAAGTTTGCACTCAATAATTTGTCAAACATGTAAAGAGGTGCCAAATTTAGAGTGAGCACATTTCTTCTTCTTCTTCTTTTTTTCTCATAAAATATGTTATTTTACTTAGTTCAAATCAATATGATAAAAAGCTAATGGGGGAGTGTCTTGTGAATCACCAATTGATAACCATGAGGATAGGATTCAAATCTTATGTTATCAGATGTTGCTTCTCATATTCTCAAATTTATGATTGATTTGTGTTAGATTTATATCTATTTAAATTGATTTATACTTGATTTATATCCGTTAAAGATGATTAAAGAATCAATAGAAGTAAATTACAGTAATTAATATAACGATCCATATTAATAAAATTTGCGTTTAAACTTATCATTCACGAGGACTATGTCCATTTCTTTAAAATTCTCTACAATTTTGGAAATAAATAAATGCTATTAATTTAATTTGAAGCCAACAAAGAGCATGTAAACACAAGTTGCAGCTAAAAATGGTTCAAATTTAAAACCTAATTTGAAGTAGTTCATATATTCAATGTGCAAGATTTCTTACATATTTATTTTGTTAACGGATTCTTGCATCTGAACCCAAAATTGGAACAACCGAACAAGTCTTAATTTCCCAATTAGGAAACTCTCAAATAAACAAGTTTTTACCACTGCCTTTACTTTTTCTGTTTGGACAAAGACCGTGTGCCCTAAGCCAAAGGTTATACCCCAAAAACTCAAGTGCCGTCTAATCCCTTAACACTAATCACCCATCATTACAAATCAAGAATTAATTAATTAACATGAAATTGCCAATTGGTGGGAAACTACTTGAGCAAGATTATCAGATCCAACTATATTATTTTGAGCAAGTTTTTCTTATAAAACGTTTTAAATTTGACAATACTAACAGCTTTAATTAGTCTTCATAAGGAATAATTAAGATGGGCAAGAGTAAAATTCGGGGTACATCCAACGTTTCTTAGTGTGGAAAATTCTTAATAATTTAAGCTGCTAAAATGTATTTGGAGACTTGAAAAGTTTCTCATGAATCACATTTTCAAACTGCATCTATTTGAGTTTCTTATCAAACCTTTTCTCAAACTTTACTCGATATTTATGTGTAAATTTAAGGATAATTTATGTTATCTTACTTATATATCCATCAAATTTATTTTATGCAAACTCATAGAGAAATATAATTGTTGTGATTGAAATAGTGTTACTAAAAAAAATGCCAACAGATACTATTCGCAGAATTATAGAATTACAATAAATTACAATGGTGAATGAGATCACTAACGTAATGGTAGTTGAAGTTGTGAACTACAATTTAGCACTATTATTTTAGCAATGACATTTCTGAGCAACAGTACAAGAAAGTTCCAGTGGCAGTGCTTCACTAATCAAAATCCTTTCACAAAAAACAAATGAAATGTTTTTCAAAGTATTGTCAGCACTTAGAGATTATGGATATAAGGCACAGTTGTGACTCTGTGGCCATTACCTTATCTTCTATTTTGGCTTTCTTCTTTTCTCCCACATGGAATTATTGGCTGCAGCCACATGCCTGTGATTCTTCACAAGGGTGGTAGCCATGTGACTCATAAATACCAGCAGCTAACATTTCATCCTTTCAGAGAACATTTTTTTAGTGTTGCTTAGTTTAAATCTTCGTATTTGCAAAACTTGGGTCTAAGAAAGCAAAACATAAGGAATACAACTTATAGATTTGGACCTTGGAGAAAACTGCTTACTTTCGAAAGATAATTAGGTCACCTTGAAATGGAAAGAGGGATACATGTCTCACTCATTTTAATGTAATTAGTCTCGCCTACTACACATTTAATAAAAAATGTAAAAGCAATTATGATATATAAAATTACATAAAAACACAAGAAAAAAAATTGATTATATTATCACAAAAAGACAATCTTGTTACAGTTACAGAACTTCAAAAAAACTTTAATTTATTGATTGGATGAATAAATTTTAATTACTTTTAAATCACTATATTTGAAAGAATATAAATAACTAGAACGAGATTAAAATTAGCTTAAAACTTAATTTTGACAACAGTAGAATGAGCAAAAGAATGACATTACTCAATTTGAAACGGCCACAATATGTGAAGAACAAAATGGCATTGTGAGTAAGAAGACATTGAGGAGGCCTTTTGTCTGAAACAAACCATCATGCTTGGTATCACTGGGAAATGGGCATCTCAGAGTGCAGAAAAGAACATTTCTTCTTCTTTCTGCATGTGGCAGCATAAACATGAAGAAACCTTGTTGAGATATTCCTAATCATTTTCTTTGAGTTTTCGCTCTTTTGCAGGTTAAGATTCCAACATGTTCATGGGATTGAAGAGTGGGTCCTATTACCTGTGATTCCATTGGGGAAACTAATTATAACAGGTACCGACTTAAAACTGCTATATATATTTGCTTTTTCAGAGGACATTATAACTTTGTAGAATGTGAAAAATGATTTATAAGAGGAGAAGATCATCATGTAAACAACAAAATTATGTTTATGTCCATATGACTACCGAGTGGGAAAAAGGGGGGAGTAAATTGAGCATGAAACTTGTTTGGTGAATGAGAGAAACCATTAGCAAAAAGGTTAAACATCATAAGTTCCAAATCCAAAACAACAATCAATATTTCACATAACCATCAACTCACTTATTTATTTATAACCATCGGTTATTGTAATCCACTTTATTATAGAGTAATATCGTTTAATTAAATTAGATCATGCTTGTGAGAGGATATGGATTCCGTAATTATATTTATGTGTCCATCTGTTTTTATAGAACAAATTCATTGTAAGTTAATTTTATAAAAATAGTGTTGATGGATTTATACTACTCTCAATTTTGTTCATTAACATTATGATACATAAAAATTTTATCTTGATAGAGAAGCACTGAATCAAGATTCAAGGGAAGCAATCCCAAATTCATTGTGCTGCTCACAAAACAATACATATGAGCTATACCAAGACTATACCACCACAATCTTCACCAACATGCCATAGTTGAACTCACTCTTGAACACTAATATTTCATACACTTGTAGAAATATGATTGATACATTCATTTCTAAGTCCTTTTAATACTCTAGTATCTATATATTTCAAATGGTCAATAGCACTTCGTCAATCAACTTAGAGCACAGAGTTGACTGCTTGAAAATCTAAATAAGTCAGTCTCATAATCATCATACAATAATTGGCGTGATTCAAGCATACACTAATAACATGATTACAACAATTACCAAACAAGAATCTTATCCATGTTATTAGTATGCTAGAGATACATAGCCGCCTATTATTTGCTTAGAAGCACAATAATTAGCACGCTTGTTACCTATATAAATCAACAGATATCTCCTGCTTAGATCATCTTCTTTGTATTTATTGAAATTCTATATAAGAACTGACTTGAGCGTCGAAGTGTATGTGATAGACCATTTATGTCATATGCGGTTAACTTCGTTATATGTGCAAGTTATCCCATTGTTAGTTCCGGCTCTCCCAATTAACCTTTCTGAGAAGAAGAATTTCAAATTTTTAATACTCTAGTTGCTATATATTTCAATTATTCAATACAATTCTTCTCTTCTTACTAGCTCTTACATATAGATTTTTCCTTCAATTTATACAACTGCAGTAAAATTATTCAGTTAAAGCAAATTGGCACGACTTTGGAAACTTTACAGAGAAGCATCACTGGTGAATCTCATATGGCAAATAGTGGCATGAACTTTTTCTTCCAAGGAGAAAGCAGCAGTGAATTTTTTCCACTTCTGCTGATCTAACTAGAGTGATCGCATATATAGGACCCTCAACTCATCTTTCTCCATCTTTTTGGCTCATTGAATTTGGACCCATCAACTGAAATTTCTAGACTTGAGGAGCCAAAGGCCAAAGTTAACAAGAAAGAAGAAAATTAAAAATGGTCAGAAGATTTATACTGTAAATGGGAATTACAGAGCATCTAGCTAGAAATTACCCTTATGGGTTCACTATAGAAAAAGAAGGGTTGGGACCAAATATCAGTCACACTAAAAGTGGAGCGAAATATATGGGAACAGAAAGATGTTGCCTAATACAGCTTTAGTATTTTTGTTGATCTTCAATATTCACAAGCTCTATGAAGTACTTGTGGCATTGTTTTTAGAAGTGATACGGACACTAAGACTTACTTTTGGTTAGGTATTTCATGAGATTTCTATTTGGTGGTTGCACAAACTAATTGTCATTTCCAGTAAAAATTTACTTTAATTGCAAGGAATAATTGTCCTTGTTTCCTTCATGACACTTCAAAAACAAAGAAAATTGACAATAACTTGTGTTTTAGTTCATGATATAAAGATCTTAGTTTTTTTTTTTTTTTACAGGAACTGAATTGTTAGGAAATAAAAATAGAATATATGACTAATAAGTCGTTAGGCAATTTAATTAGAATATAATACTAGAGATAAGTCATAAGTTTAAATAAATCTATAAATTATTAAGTTTTATTAGAACTCTATTTCCTGTATAGGCTTTATATAAACAAAAGAATAGGGTTAAGTCTTTTAATATAATTTAGCAGTCTATTTTGTTTCAATTATATTAGTTATGTTCTCTCCAAATTCTCTCTAGCCTCTCTCTACTTTTTCTCTAACATAAACCTTAATTATTTTTTCAATATATGTTATATACGAAATCCGAATTGCTTCTAATGGATTGACGAGCTACTCAAGCACAGTAAAGTCCTGATTCGAAGAATGCTTGAGACGTTGAGTATCCAGTTCATCTCACTAAGCAGCCCCCTAGCTCGAGCTCGTCTGCAAAAGTGAGCTCGACCTCGTCATTAAAGAGACTTGCGCCCAAACCGAATGATTTGGTTTGCAAGGTACGATCAGCGACTTGAAGGCTCGCTAAGCCAAAGACCACAGGATATCAAGTCATATCACGCTCAACGGATACTTAGGACTCGCCTGTAGAAGATAATCTGCAATAGCCACATGACAGGATTTTTGTCTGCCTAGTCCGTCTTGTACAATAAATGTTGATATAACATATTTACTGCATATGTAATTATTATTGTAATCTCCTTTCCTCTATAAATATGAGGAAGAAGCCTTCTGTAGATATCATCTTTTATGTAAGTAGAAACTCTGCCAAAACAAAGAAGGGAGAACCTCAAAGTTGAAACTCTGTAAAAACACCTTCACCACAATACATTACCATGGACGTAGGTTTGATTTTATCAGGATTTGGTCGAACCACATTAAAAATCCTATGTCTCTTTACTGTTTTTCCCTTCTTCTTTGTGCATTTTACTGATTTCTTGTACTTGAACTAGTCGACAGTCAGAGATCCCAAAAGAATCCCCCCATTGGCTAGAATTTGGCTCGTTACCAAAATTCGATGTCAATATTTTTGGCGTTGTCTGTTTGCATCTCACCTATTCTGGTTCATTTCCTACTGCAATGGCCAAGGGAAGAGCCACCAGAGTTTTAAATGCGCAACCCAGTCTTCTAGAGGGTCATGTCTTAACAACGGATTCTTCCACTGCTCCCGTCATCGACACAACTACCAGTTTCCCCCAGCTAGTTTTGTTCTACTAGCTGTCACTGTCAATGGCATTGATGGAATGCAGGTTTGGCTCCAACGTCAAGAAAAACTAGAAAGTATGATGGGAAAACTGACTAAGATATTCACTTTATTAGCACAAGGTGTGCAAAGACAGGATGAAGCCTCAACACCCGTAAATGTTCTCCAGCAGTAGCAAACTCAACATTTGGGCGATCCCGACCAAGGCAATTCTCCAGCTCATCACTCGCAAGAGCAGACCCCAGGTCGTAACCCCTGCGACAACGAAGACCAAAGGATCCAGTGATCATCCAGCCAACACTCGAGGGTACAAGACCCTTTAGTTGGAGAGTTGTTTTAGAAGATAACTCAACTACAGGAACGTCTTTGAACTCTGAGTGATCGGGCTCGTTATGAGGAATGGTCACCACTCTAAGAGGAGATAATAATTTGAACTCTCCCTACCAAGTTCAAGGTCCCTGTGATTCCGTTGTATGATGGGGATTCTAATCCTTATGATCATCTAGATGCATTCAATATTCAGATGGACCTACAAACAACTGATCCCTTGATCAAGTGCCGAGTGTTCCCGACCACATTGGGAGGAGTACCTCAATCTTGGTTCAGAAGCCTCCCAGCTCACTCAATTGACAGTTAGGAAGACTGCTAATAGAAATTCATCAGCCAGTATCGAGTGCTGAAGAGACAGTTTGTGCCCCTTATTATCTCGCCATGGTCTTTCAGCGCAAGCACGAGTCACTAAAGGACTATATCATTAGGTTCAGGCTTGAAGCCAATTCAGTGGAGAATCCATCTAAAGAAACCATGTTGGCAACAATCTCTGCAAGACTCCATAAAGATGGTAAGCTGTACAAGTCCTCGGTAAAGGATCTCATCGAGTTCTATGAGCGAGTTGCTAAGCAGATCAAGTGGAAAGAGACCTTCGTTTTAGAAAGGTCTGACAATAAGGATGAAAAAGCTGGCTCCTCTCATGACAAGAGGAGGAACAACATAAAATAGGGCGATCACTCCACCGAGTGGGCTGAGAATAAGTCCAAAAAGTTGAAGGGTGAGCGATGTCAGCACTCGAACCGTTATGAGCTGTATAACATCCTATCGAATTCTTAAGATAAAATTTACTTGGCGGAGAGAGACAGGAAAGACTTTGGAAGGCCCAGACCCTTGAAGATCCCATTCAGGCAGAGGAATAGAGACGAGTTTTGTGCCTATCACAATGAGGTCGACCACGAAACCTCAAATTGTTTGGCCCTCAGAGATGCAATTGAAGACTTAATCAGAAGGGGTCGTCTAAGGGAATATGTAGTACAGCCTGCAAGGCAGCTGTCCCAGCCTCTTCAATATAGTACCAGCCAAGTGCCGAGGAGCTTGGTCCGAGTTATACATTGACAATGTATTGTAAACTCTAGAATGAATGTAAATACTTTTCTTTTGTCGAAAAGATGAATGCCGATTAGCTTGATGTTATTATCTTTCTCTCTCTGCTCTCCCTTTTTTGGTTCCAAGTACTTGCAATATCCGTAGCTCGCATGCCGTCAATTCCTACAAACCTCATGAAGAATTTCATGCCAATTGTGACCTCTAGTCTGGTTGAGGCCTCCTAGAGCTTATTTTGGAGAAAAATTGGTGAACACTGTGCCATCATAGCTGCATGCTCACTGAGATGTGAAGGCACTAAAAAATACTCACTTTACCAGCATAGCTGCGTGCTCGCTGAGATTCAGAGGCACTAAAAAACACTCACCTTGTCAGCGTAGCTACGTACGCACTAAAAAATACTCACCTTGCCAACGTAGCTGCATGTTCACTAAGGTGCGGAGGCACCAAAAAACACTCACCTTGACAATGTAGCTGTGTGCTCACTGAGGTGTGGAGGCACTAAAAAGGTACTAAAAAACACTCACTGTGTCAGTGTAGCTGCGTGCTTATTGAGGTACGGAGGCACTAAAAAATTGACAAATTGAGGTGCGGAGGCACTAAAAAACACTCACCTTGACAGCGTAGCTAGTGTGGCTTAGTGCTCGTTGAAGTGTAAAGAATTGATGAATCGATTATTTGCTTAAGGTAACAAAATTATTTTATTTCGTAGTTCACGTACGACTAACTATTCGCAGCTCTCATACAAAGTTATTTATTTAATTGGCTGCGAGATTGGCCAAAATATGAGATCGCTCTAATTCACAGATCACTTGTGACTAAGTGTTCGTAGCTCTAACACTATTTTCTGATTATGTGCAAATCACACAGATTGTTCAAACAATGCTCATATGATAAACAAGTGCGACAAATAGAAATAACAAAAGAAAGCTTTATTCACTAAAAGACCTCAACAAGGTAGAGTTACATCAGAAAGCCCCGAATATAGGCTAATCGGAATACAAAAGGAAAAACCTATGACTAAGAAGAGGGATTGACCACGAAGGGCCGCACCCTAGCTAATTACAGCCCGTGAGCCACTAAAGTCCTTGAATTTTTCCTTCTAATGCATCCCTGGTGGCGACACCACAGCCCCTTATTTCTCTAACCTCCAGCTTCTCGTCTGATTTGTGAAAGAATCTAATCAAGAAGTGCTAGGAGCTTGGCTTATCAAACAATTGTCTCAAGGCATTGCTGAGAGGATGTAGTCTGAGATTTGTATGAGATCCCTCCACGTTATCAGGGAAGCCAAATCTTCTGAATTCTTTATGCAGCAGACCATATATGCCCCATTGGAAATCTAGAATGTTGGAAACAATGGTGATTTATCAGGAAACTCCATGGTTTGCTCGTTATAGTGGCAAAAGGAATTCCTCATCCCTTATATAGAGCCAAGTCCAGCTCCATCGAAGGATCTACATCCATCTCCCCAACCGTCATCATTTATTACCTCGAAAAAGGCTAAGGTTGACTTAACAATAACCGCTGGACATGTGCCATGAGAGGCATGGCCTGGAGTAGATGAAATGATAGTCTCGGAAGAAGACTTTGACTAGCCAAAAATTGAAAAGTCACAACTCCCAACCCACGAAACGAGCTGAGAGTTGGGGGACTTATGTTATATACGAAATCTAGATTGCTTCTGATGGGTTGACGAGCTGTTCAAGTGCAGTAAAGTCCTAGTTTGAAGAATGCTCGAAACGCTGAGTATCCAATTCATCTCGCTAAGCAGCCCCCTAGCTCGAGCTCATCCACAAAAGCGAGCTTGACCTTATCATTAAAGAGACTCGCTCCCAAACCAAATGATTTGGTATGCAAGGTGCGACCAGCGACCTAAAGGCTCGCTAAGCCGAAGACCACAAGAGACCAAGTCATATCACGCCTAATGGATACTTAGGACCTGCCTACAGAAGATAATCTGTAATAGCCGCGTGACAGGATTTTTGTCTGCCTAGTCTGTCTTGTATAATAAATATTGATGTAACATATTTACTGCATATGTATTTACTATTGTACCCTCATTTCCTCTATAAATGTGAGGAATGAGCCTTCTGTAGAGATTATCTTTTATGTAGGTAGAAACTCTGCCAAAACAGAGAAGGGAGAACCTCAAAGTTGGAACTCTGTAAAAACACCTTCACCACAATACACTATCGTGAACGTAGGGTTTAGTTTTATCTAGATTTGGCCAAACCACGTTAAAAATCATGTGTCTTTTTACTGCCATTCCCTTCTTCTTCGTGCATTTTATTGATTTCTTGTGTTTAAACCAGTCGACGGTCAGAAATCGCAAAAGAATCTCCCTGTTGGCTGGAGTTTGGCTCATTACTAAAATCTGATGTCAACAATAAAGTATTAGAGTGGTATTATCTGTCTCGAGGTCTCGTGGGTTATTCTAACAACCTCAAATGGGGTTGAATTGAATTGCTGTTGTAATTTTAGTATAAATTTAGGTTAATTTTTATTTTGTTATTGTGAGTTATTTGATTTTGAAAAAAAAAAAGAGTTGAGTTGCTATTCTAGTAGATTTTTAGGTTTATTTATTTTTTATTATTTTTGTTGATTCAGTTTTGGTGAAAGAAAGGAAGAAAAAAAGATTTATTTAGTTTTGGTGATTATTTGTTTGGGTTATTACTTATTAAAAATGAGAACAAAAGGGGGAAAAAAGAAAATCATGAAGGATGGCATCTACAGTTTTTGTTTGGAAAGTGACCCAAAGAGCTGTTGCATATGTTAAAGGCTGATTATTACAGTTCCAACAGTACCCACATTGGCGATGACAAGCAGTTCTACATTTGTTTTTGATTCATCCTTTTTGTTAGTTTTTTTCTTTTCTCTTTTGCGAATTCTCTGACTAGGTTATGTGATATTGGATGTTGGAAGTTTAGAGTTAGTTAGCACTACTAGTCCTATTTTTTTCCAGGAAAGTTTGTTGACCAAAAATCTATCAAAAGTTTGAATCAGATTTTGATTGATGTTTTTGGTTTGTCTTTTAGCATCTTTTTCTAAGGATTTTGGCTAAATTATTCTTAGATTGTGATTAAGTGATTTTGGATGAATTTCATCCAGACCCATTAACAGTCTTATGAATTTTAGTATTTCATGTGATTTGAAATACTATTTGATGAATTTTAGTGTTTCATGTGATTTAGAGTATCATTTCGCAATTTGTGATTTTTGGTATTTCATGTGATTTGAAATATTATTTGACGAATTTTGGCACTTTCATGTGATTTGGAGAACTGTTTGACAAATTTTGGTGTCTTTATTATGATATTTGGAGCACTGTTTGGTATGATTAGTATTTGTACCAGTCTAATTTGGTGAGATTATCCTCAATATGAAGTGGTTTGAACCACTAATTTGGTTGTGTGACTTGCTTTGATGTCTTGAAATTGATTTCAATGAATACAACTTAGGAGCAACATAATTTACGGTAGTATTGGTGGTTTTGGTGTATTTCTAACTAGAGGTGTTAGTGATTTAGAGGACTAGCTAGGAAGTTTAAGGAGTAGCTCAAAGTTAGCAGAAGACTTTTAGAAGCTATGTCATTTATATTTTATGCCAAGGTGAACAACTAGAAAAAGGTCGAATGAGCAATTAGATGTAGTTGATTGAGGACTTTTAGGAGTTATATCTATCAAGATTTTAGCATTATTTTTTGGGTTTGTGTGTGTTTGTGTTCAATGAGAGTTATCCGCATGCTATGTTTATTGTAAGTTGTTCATACAGTTTGAAATTTGTCAAGTCTTCTTTATCATTATTTTTTTATTACATTTTATTTTTGAAAGGTCAAACTAATGTAACAAGCAAGCTTAAACTATGGAAGTTTTGGCTTGAAGGAGAGTGTTCGGAAATAAAAATAGAATATATGACTAATAAGTCATTAGGTAATTTAATTAGATTATAATACTAGAGATAAGTCGTAAGTTTAGATAAGTTTATGTTATTGAATTTTGTTAAAACTCTACCTCTTGTATATGCTTTATATAGATAGAAGAATAGTATTAAGTCTTTAAATATAATTCACTAGTATATTTTTATTCAATTATATTATTTATGTTCTCTCCAAATTCTCTTTAGTCTCTTTTTACTTTTTTTCCAACGCAAACCCTAATTATTTTCTCAATGAATTAAATTTATGACTCATAATTTGATAACTTACATGATGCAAATTTGCCAAACTCAATTAGAAATTCAACTAGGATCTTTTTTTTTTTTTTTTAATAATCAAGATCTTTAGATCATGAACTTAAAACTTGTAATAAAGGGAGTGGCCAAGATAGAAATCCTAAATTTATTGTATGACCTCAAATCAAATACGTCAAGAGTTATAATTAGGTAGCATTAATTCATACAATTGACTTGCATGTTGTGTTAATGGTAGCTTAGCATGCACACAATGAGTCAATCAATCCGTCAATAGCGGATAGTTCAGTCTTATTCCTGATAGAACTGCTTAAACTACAACAAGTTTCTTGCAGTGTTCCATTCTTTAGATTCAATTTAGTTCCCATTTCAGCTAAACTATCTTTTCAAGCAGTTAGGAGTGAAAGCTATCACTTTAATATGTTAAAAATAGATGGTTCTAAATTTTGATTAAGATTGTAGTGATAATAAGAAAGAATAACTACGAAAAAAATTTAAAATATAACTGATATAAAATAAAATTGTGACAAATTGCGGTTGTTGAATTAATACGACTGTATAAGTGCAATATTATTACAGTTGTAAACTAAATTTTAGAATTCAAAATACAGAATAGCTTGACGGAAAAGAATGGGAGATTGTGACAGCCTACATGTGTTGCATTTATGGGATTAGGTCTTGCATTGAAGACCCTGCAACTCATAGCATCATTTGAAATCGCAATAGAGAGAATCATGAAATTGCTTTGTGGTCCCATCTCTGCAGAGAATATTAGTCTTCTTTTAAGTTCAGCCAGCTGCTTGGACTTTGCTTCTCTGACTATACAACATAGGGTAAAATTCTTTTTAAGATGAGAAAAATACACTAACTTTTTTAAGTACATGAAAATTACACTTATCTCCTCTTTAGTTGTTAGTTGTGTGAAGCATATTACACATAAATTATATTAATTTTTTCATTGACTGTCCATTAAAATAGTTGTTTTTTCTTTAGTTAATAGTGTTATTTGACTAATTAATATAAAAAACAGCCCTTATATGATTTCAACTCTCCATTTTCAACATTTTTTTCACCAAAAGAAGGTGGTTAATATCAAAATTCTTCAATACAATGATCATTTTGTTATCATCTAATTTTATTAGGTAAGAAAAATTAAACAAAAAATGGCTTATAACCAAAAAAAATATGTTTCTATCATGAAAGAAAAAAATTGAACTCATATCTTAAAAATAAATTTTCAAAATTTGCGTTAATATATGAGAAATTAGCCAAAAAAATAGGATTTATATCTAAAAAAACTTCAAAAATTATTGTTTAACCTAACAAATAAATAAAAAGAATTGTACATCTAACAAATAAGCAAAATATAGATATTGCAAGTGAATATAAAAAAAATTATTTGCTAAACCAAAAAGTTATAGCTTAAATATGATAAATAAAATACAACAAATAGAGAAATTATAAAAAAAAAACTAAATTGAAGAATTGTAATCATGCACTTGATTTCATTTGATAAAAATTGATTTTTTTTTTCATATTTTGGTGTAATTAGAGAAAATAAATATAAAATTACAAATATTTTGTGTAAGTTTATAAAGTTTTTATGATAAAAAATTTAACTTCATGTCTTAGAGATAAACTTTCAAAAATTGTGTTAATATAAGATAAATTAACCAAAACAATAGGACTCATATCTAAATAAACCTAATAAATTTATGCTCACACCTAAAAAATAAATAAAAAATTGTACATTTAATAAATAAGTAAAAAAATTGCAAGCGAATATAAAAAAATTTGTGTACTAAACTGAAAAATTCTATATTACATATGACAAATAAATTACAACAAAATCGAAAAGTAAAAAAACAAATGTAAATCGGAGAATTGTAAGCTCACCTTAACCTTTGATTTTCTTTGATAAAAATTATTTTTTTTCCAATTTTGGTATAATGAGAGAGAGAGAAAAATACAAAATTATAGATATTTTTGTGTAAGTTTCTAGTTAGATCCCATAAAAAGTTGCTTTTATTTTGGGATAATGTAATAATTAAATATTATTTAACTTAAAAAATCTTACTTTTAACATAATAAATAAATATTTAAGAAATATTCCATTGTATTTCTACTGAAATATACTTAACTGGAATAAAGTATAGAATTTTAATCTAAATGAAAGTGAGTGTAATTTTCGTATACTTTAAAGGGGTAAGTCTATTTTTGTTTAAGATTCCTTCTTCAAC
Organism: Saraca asoca; assembly: GCA_026873985.1. NCBI lineage: Eukaryota > Viridiplantae > Streptophyta > Magnoliopsida > Fabales > Fabaceae > Saraca > Saraca asoca. The sequence goes on from JANHAO010000299.1 coordinate 20,533, forward strand.
ATATATTTTCTTCACAGTAGTTGAATCTATAGTTATCTGTATATTAGTGAAATTAATGATAAAAAACAGATAATTATCAACTCCTCTACTCGAGATGGTTTTTTGAATAATAATATATAGCATGAAAGCATTGAACTATATTTTGATGCAAATGTTATGCTTATAGCAAAAAAAAAAAAATTGGGACTTGGATAAAATGGGAATGTAATAAAAATGAACGATTTTTCTGAAGTAATATTATCATTTTCAGTCATCATTAGTTCAAGCTTTTTATTATCTTATTTTTAAATATTGATATTAACATATATTAATCTATTTCTCCATTAATGTAATAAACAACGAAATATGGCATGGGAAAAAAAAATTTATCTTAATTTTCTTTACTAGCATCTTCGCACGAGATTTCTCGTGTGTTCAATTTTTTTTTTTTAATATTTACTTATTGAGTAGTAAGTAATTAATTGCAGGAGATTTTGTCAAGTTATCTTCTCCTTAAACTTTATTATAATAAAAAAAGGAATCTAAGAAATAAAAACTATTTCTTTTCTTTCCATTATTATCCTTTAAAATCCTTCCTTCCCCCTCCCTTCAATGATATTCATCCAATCCAAACATGGCCCTAGGTACCAATATTTCAAAATTTTCCTTTCATGTTTCCCACTACCTTTTTCCAAAAAATGATGCATACCGAAATAATTGAGAGAGAGCTCATTCAATATAAGCTGACTGATAACGCATTTTCTTAACTTTAGCATTTGGAAGGATGAACCAATTAAGAGTGCATGTGGTAACCACTTGCCCTCAAAGTGGTCCTCTTAGTAGATATGGCTAAGATTTTCTTGCTGTGAACCATAACCAGTTTGACCCATAAAAAGATCATCACTCTGGCTTTAACATTTCTCTGAAAGAAGTTGATTTAGGATTCAAGCCATGAGTAGAAACTCAATTGGATGGGTTTGAAAAATGGCTTTCCAATTTTTCTACTTAGCAAGAAAGAAAACATGAAAATCATTTGTACTCATCATCGATCTCAACTTATATTTTTCGTCACTGAGACGGAAATTTTCATTGAGATTGTTCCCATGGGGTTGCAAATTATATGTTATTCTTCAATACTTAAAAATAAAAATAAGGTAAGATGAGAGTGGGAAATCATTTGCCTCTTTCGGTAAGTTTCTTTTTCTACAAATAAAATACCTTTTTTCTAGTGGAAAAAATATTTTCAGTTAAAAATCATAGTTTCTAAAAGGAAAAAGCTAGTAAATTAAAAGGTTATTTCACAATAAATGATTCAGATGATAAAGGAATTTATTCATTTCTATAAAAATATTAAATTTTTATAAATTTGTCAAGTCTTAAATTAATCCATCCAATGAGAAAATTATTGGCAAAACTCAATAATCTCTTGTTTCCACATAAAAAAAAAATTGTTTAAGCATGTTTCAAAAGTTGTTTTCTTTTTTTTAGATGCCAAGTATATATTTTATAACTAATTATAATTTTGGTTCTTTTATTATAAAAAATTGATTGTATTTGATCATCTTTAAATATTATTTTCTATTTTGGTTCCTATAATATATAAATTGAATCACATATAATCTATATTAGTAGTTTTAGTTAGATTGAAGACTAAAAATTCTAATTGATATATATATATATATATATAATTTCAGTTTCAATGGGGTTTTAAGCTGAAAATTTTTTAGAGAGAAATTAATTGGTCGCATGATGTTAACAATCAAATTAAAGTTTAATGTTTTGTTGTCTTGAATAGGTTACATAATTTGTACATTTTTTTATATAATGAAGTAAGTCTTATTAATTTTCCTGCTAATATGATTATCAGCTTAAAAATTCTATTGGAGTTTTATGTGTTCATTAAGATTTTTTATCTTAACTAAATTTGATAAAAGTTACTCATTTGAACTTAATTTAGCCTATTTTATGTATTAGAGAAATTAAAACATTTTTTATTTAAAAAGAGAACCAATCGTAAATAATTTGTATACTTGAAGAAATAAAATTGTAATTAAACCTATTTCCTAACTAGATTCGAAAAGAAAAACAGAAGAGAGAAGCCTATATTTGAGTTTTTCAAGTGATTTTCATGTCTTCCTACTAAATTGAACTTGAGCATTCCTTTTTCCAAACCGGTATTGTGCCTCAACTTTGTTGTTATTTTCTTAATAAGTTAAAAGTTTCAAGTGAATAAGATTGGCCAAAATGATTGATTTTGAAGTAAAGGGTTGAGTTTAACTAACCTTTTTTGAAAGGTCGAGTTTAAGTCAAATCCTTGTAAGAGTAGGTTGGCTTGATGAAGAGATAACACATGGTAGGTGCCTTCCTTCAAGGCTTAGTCTCAAAGAAAAAAAAAGTAAATTTAAAAGAAAAATAGATATAAAATCTTTTTTATATTATAAAATAATAAATTTTATAAAATATTATAAAATTTAAAATAAAAAAATGATATTTTATCTCTTCTAAATTTATTTTGTTTATTTTTATAAAAAAAATTAGGAAATTCTAGTTCCATGAGATATATTCTTTGATGAATAAAAATTTTCAAGTGTTAGGGTAATCACATGATAAAATCAAATAGGCCTAGCTAGCAAGATTGCTAGTGCTGCAACTTACTCAATTAAAGATGCTTTCTAAGGCACTGTTATTCTCTGTCATAAAAATGTAAAAAGGAGTATTGCAACTTGCAAAAGTTTTTCACTGCTTCCCTTTAAATAATGTACCACTTTACGATTGTGGCAGCCTTCACTTGTAATTTTTGAATGTCAACATTGTTACTAAATTATTGTTTTAATAACAATCAAACTTGATACACTTTTAGTATAAATTATTCAGATAATTCATAAATTATAGAAATTTATATTTATTCACTACTAATGTAAATTAAATTTATATTATAATTTATTTATATATTGTCATATATTTAAAAATTTTAAAATTCTCTTACCGAAAATAAAAATTTATAGTTACTTCTGTTTTTTAAATTACGTAATATTTTCAGCTTCACTCAGTTATTCGAATTGAAACTCAATTATAAATAGCACATCATTAATTAAAGTGAATAAGATTTTTTATTATATAATATTAGTTTTTGATAAGTTTTTTAATATGTAAGATCTCATAATTTACTACTAATAAAACAATTTTACATTGTTAACTGAAAAATCAAAATAAAATTCTTTCAATAATAAAGCACGTTGTGGTAGCTAAGTGAAAATTTTATATTTTGAACCAAAATAACAATATTGTGATTCTTTTAATGAGAAACATGCATATAATACAATTTGGTCTTTCACTAATTTAATATGTATTAATTTGGTCCTAAAAAAATTTGGTATTAATTTAATGCTTCATTTTTTCAAATTACACCTATTTAAATTTTTTATTAATTTATTATTTAAGTCTTTAAAATAATTGATGATATAAGAACCTATGTTGCATGGACATCAATACGCGGATACAAGAAAATGCAGACACGGATATGAGGATACAGTATTTTTAAAAAATATAGAACACTGACACGTAACGGATATGTATAAATAATAAAAATATAGGGGTATATTTATAAATATTAAAAAATATTGTGCTTATTTGTAAATATATATTGTAATTATTATTATTTTTATATGAAAATAAGTACTCATAATATTAAATAATATGACATAACAAATAATAAGTTAGAAATCGAGCTTAACATACGTGTTAAAATAGGGAATGCGTGTCTGAATTTTTTGAAATTACGGACACAGCCTCGGAATCGAGCTTGACACACGTATCGAAATAGGGAATAAGTGTCTGAACTTTTTGAAATTACGGACACGACTCCGACACGATGAGTGTCGGTGTCAAAAACGACACCGACACATGAACATGACTACTATATGAAGTATCGGTGCATTGTAGATAAGAACGAATAGTTGCTCACAAGAGAATTTTATAGTGTTAATATGATTATATATTTATTATTCTTATTTTAAAAAATAAATTATTGTATCAATAATTCTATTAATTATTCTAATAATAGACTAATACAGGATTTGATTGGGCATAATTTAATAATTAGAGAATTAAAGTGGTAATAAAGTTTTCATAAGAGATTTAAGTAGGTGTAATTAAATAATTGAAGGGATAAATTACTAATAAAATTTTTTTAAGTACTAAATTGATACAAACTAAAGTAGTGAAGATCAAAATGGGTATTTAGTAAAAAAAAAAAATGTATTATTTTTTCGATATAATAACCAATTAAATTTTAAGATAACCTTAAAGTATAATCCATTTACCACATGGGTACGCACGTTATATAGTTGAATTGATATATATTGTGATATCTAATAGTAGGCGTACTTTTACGATGAAGACACTATCCATCCTATAAATGGCTAAATGATAATTAATTAAGACAGTAAGTAATAATTGAAGTTCTTTAACAATACCAAAGGAAGGCCAATCGGTGAAGCACACACTAAAATTTAGGTAAACCTAAAAGAAGCAAAGTGTAGTGGCAATGGCAATGGGCATTGGGCATTAACTTAGCATTTGGTTGCTATAGAAGGAGCTGTCAACACAATGTTTAACATAAAATGTATTGCTAAGGTAGGCAAAGAGAGTTGACATGTCGTCCTACACCACAATCACTCAATCCATCAATACAACAAAATGTACCCACTCCAAAATCTCCTTGCTATGTCTTTTCACCTTAAATAAAATTGAATTTGCATCTTCTCGTCCTCTCTCTCTCTCTCTCTCTCTTTTCATATCAACGATAAATATGTATAAATTTTTTATATACAATGAAATTTAGATTTTTTTTTTATGTATGATAAAACTTGCAAAAAATATATATATCTCTTGTCAATATAATAGAAAAATAATAAAAAAAGAAAATACAAATACAAATAAAATGAGTAATTAGCAATGATGAATTCAGAAATGAAACAAGTAAAACCCTAATTACATTATTCTTGATGAAAGATAAAATTGTATAATCATGAGTAATAAGTCAACTAGTTGTTATTCATCTCTCTCGGTATATTATTAAGGTTAAATTATATTTATTTAAATGTAATTTAATTATTTATAAATTATTATGTGATTTAAGCAGTAATTATCTGTCATTCACCTTTTTTTAACACATGATTCATCCAATGTCAATCTCTATAAATTACTTGACATAAACAAGAGAACGGGACTTGCTTATCGCTTAGTTTCTTCTCTTGAATTTTATTGTATTATTCTCTGTAAATTTGCAAATTTTGTATCAGGATGCATCTTTGGAAACTTTAAATTCTCACATTTCTGTGACCATTTACACTGCATTTTGGTGACAAGATACAACAAGTCCCACAGCACATAATACAACCCTAAAAGCAATCAAGTGCACATGTCAAAATGGAGCGGTTAATCACGGATCTTTAATTAAAATTTTGAGGTTAAATGAATTATATAAAAAAATTAAATTTTTTTATGCAATTATACAATATTAATACATAATTTTAAAAATTTTAAAAGGTCAAGACCCTTTTAATCTTTAAAAATTCCGTCACAAAAAATAGTAAATTTTTAAACAGACAGCCAAGAGATGAACGTAAAGTGAGATGAAGGTGAAGATGAAATGATTATTCATCTATTTCACTTGTAAATACTAATAGCTTCAAAAACAAAAGTACTACTGAAAGGAACAAAGCCATTGCTTATAATTGTCAGTTTGTTAGAAAAGCTAATATAATGTTTGTTTGCAGGAATGGAAATTATTTGAAGCACTTGTAACATACCCAGAAAGGAAAATTAAAGGCATGTAGAAATGTATAAAGAAACTAAAGGGAAAATAATTTTTTTTTTCTTGGGATTTCCTTTTCTTTGTCAATACCATGCTAGGCATATTGTTTGGAACTATGACTCAGTGTATGAATCTATCAACTTCTATATGGAAAAATATGCTCATAGTGCATAGAAGAAAAAAAAGGGTTTCTTATCTCTGTGAATTCTATGGTGGAATCAACCCTAGTTGCAAAGTTTGCAACTTAGCCCAACGTCCTTTTCGCCCCATTAATAATGGTTTCAGAACTTCCTCTCTCTTACCCTAGAGTCCTTCATCTTCACTTTTGATTTTTTTTTTCCAATAAATAAATTATTGATGAAGCCTCGTTCTTAAATTTCCAGCTTTATCCTTCTCTTTTGATTCATCTCAAACACAAGCTACTTGACCAGTTGGGGTAGAGAAGGAAAAAAAATGGAAAAATGAAAGAGAAAGAAAAAAACAAATAAATATATAGAGAGAGTGAGGGAAGATGAATATATAGTTTCTGTTGAATAAACCATTATATATGGACAAAAAGTCATTGTTCACTTTATAAATACCCTCCATCTTCTTTGGCTCCTCTTTGCTCTCATTATCTGATATCTCTTCCTGTTCTGAGATTTGGAAAAGAAGAAGAAAATTCAAGGGCTTAATTTAAAGCCTCTGTTCCTGTCGTTAATTGTATTCCACCAATTTGTTTCCTGATCACCAGGTTAGTCGTCATGAGCAAAATATATATACTGAAACATCCTCTGAATTCCATTTTCACTGCTTCACCTCTTTTAGGTCAATCCAACCTTTCCACTTCAAACCCAGATTTGGCAAACCCATCAAGCTCCCTTAGCTCAGAAACTATAACCAGAAAACAAAAAAATGAAAAATTTTAGCTGCTGAGTATGATGCAAATGCTGAGGCCTCAAGGGGTCAAAACAAAAAACAAAAAAAATCCGCTGTGAATTTCCAAATTTTCAGTTCATTTTCTTTTTCTCTCTCAGATTCTTTTCAATCAGATGATATTAACTAGCTGAAAGTTCAAAATTTTAATTTCCTCATGTTTTTTTTCTTCTTTCACTCTGTGTGTGTGTGTGTGTGAGAGAGAGAGAGAGAGTGCTGAAATGTTGATGATCTTTTTGGTTGATTCAGCTTTGAAACGATGGCGTTTCCGAACCAATCCATGTCAGAATCTCCTCAGAGAAAGATGGGAAGGGGAAAGATTGAGATCAAGAGGATTGAGAACACCACAAATCGCCAAGTGACCTTCTGCAAGCGCAGGAATGGCCTTCTCAAGAAGGCCTATGAATTATCTGTGCTTTGTGATGCTGAGGTTGCTCTCATCGTCTTCTCTAGCCGCGGCCGCCTCTATGAATATGCAAATAACAGGTATTTTATATGTATAGTACCTTCTCTTCTTCATAAAATACTCCATGATTTCAAACTGTCTGTGTATTCTTTTCCTCAATTTTTGTTTAACTTGGCCTCAGAAACTTATTTTCCAATTTTGTTTATCTACATGTAGTTTTTGCAAGTTCGAAATGTTTTGCTTCTGTGTGGGTTTAGATTTTTGCTCTGCAAGTAGATCTTTTGAAGGATTTTGAGCACAAAGAACATAATCATTATTATGATGCAGTTAATATAGAGTTTGTTTCCTCTTTCTATCTTTTCCTTTTTCCTATCCCAAGATTTTCTTCTTTCTTCTATTTTGGCCCTTTTTTTTTTTTCCTTTTCTCTCTTCCACTTATTTCTGTTTATGATAATTTTTTATTTTATTTCTAGTTCTTGGTTTGGTGGATACATAGATCTGGTGCAATAGATAGATATGGAAGCCACTATGTTTTTTGGGAAGTTAAGCAGGGATGTGAGATCAGCTTCCTTCTGAGTTCAAACTTTCCCTTCATTGTCGTTAAATTTTCTTTTTCCTTTTTCCTCTTCCCTCTTCCATTCTTCTTCTACTTTCTTCTCTCTCTTACCAATCTTACCATCTGTAAGGCTAATTAAGCTAAGAAGGTTTATAACAAAAAAGCTGACCCAATTTTTCAATCTCCTTGACTCTTCCTTAGTATATCATGTCAGTTAGACATCAAGAAAGCCATAGTACAGTGCTCTCAGGAATTGTCCATATGTCAAATTGAAATAAAATAAATGATTAAAAAAAATGAGACCTTTAGGGTTTGTGAGAGTAAAGAAAAAACCCAACAAGGTTTTCTATGATTTTTCTGAAAATTTCTCTTTTCAAACCCATCACACCCAAATCAGCTCAGAACCACTCATACGCAGATAAAGATTTCTCCATTCCCAAATCGAAACAAAGTTTCCCCAAATCTCACTTGTACCCACGTGCAAGATCTGGACATGGGTCAAACCTAATCCCAAAAGATTAGGGTTTTGCTTAGCAACAATAACCAGTTGGGCAACCCTAAAATTGAAAAGAAACTCTTTTTCATTTTCTTGGTAACCAATCAAAACTTGGAATATGGTCAAAAGGGTATTAGAAAGTTGAAAATTTTTTTACTTGAATTTCTACCTTCTTTAGGATTTGTCCTGGCTGATATATATATATATATATATATATATATATATATTCTTGATACACATAGTAATTAATGTCTCAAATCTCTATCTCTAGTGAGTAAAATTCGTAATATTAGTATGAACTATATATGTTATTTTTAGTAAAGTTACCTTAGGTTTTAAATATTAAAGGAATTATTTGATTTATTTTATGATAAAATGAAAATCTTATTTTTAAGGCCTATTAAGTGGACTTCAAAAATAAATGATATTATATTTAAAGTATTTTTATATTTATATAAATGATGAATTTTAAATATAAATGTTTTTGGATAATGAGTTGGTTACATATTATTTGTAACTGTTTTAAATGTCTAACGCGTTATTTAGTCTAACTATTTAATTATTAAGTAGCTTTATTCTATAAAAAAAATTATGTATGGAGTTTATTAAATATATTTAAACTTTAATTAATTGAATTCTAGAACTTATGAAGGTACATGTAAAACTATATTTTAATTATTTAGGCATCTAATGTGTATCTGACATGTACTAATTAAAACTGCAATTAACCTTGTAAATAAATTATATAGTTAAGTTGTGTTCTTAGTTGAGTTTGAACTAGAAGTTGATCTTTTGTTTCATTTTAAGTTATTACATGTATCTTCTAAATACAAAGCTATCCAAACCACATAGTATTTGATTTGAATGGTGAGTTGCTTAAAGAAACTTGCTTATGTATTCAACTCTCAATTTGTTTGTATGACTTCCATTGATTAAATTGAAGTGTTTGATTTGAATGCTTTATGTAAAGAGAATGTGTTGATTTGATCAAAATGTCCTTATTGGATTGAAGAATATTACCTTGGATCTATATCAAAATTGCCTTCAAATGGTATTGTGTGCATAAAAGTGAGTTGATTTGAATTTAAAAAAAATATATATTCTTATTCATAAGTCATTAAAGTGATAAGTTCTGCGTGGTGCCATGGAATGTTAAATGATAGAGTGCAAATTGTGAATTAAATGGTATGTAATCATGGTAATTTTGTGTTATTGAATGTTATGTAAACAAGGTGGATTTTGTCACCATATATTGTCGTCAAGTAGGAAATGATTGGAATTGGAAATGACATGGTTCTTGGCTTTGAAATAATTAATGACTAGAGTGGTTAATGTTCAAATGCCAGAGTTTTGGGATAATAGAATAATTGTTGGAGTGTTAAATTCCAAGTAAAATAATTTTTAGGATGTCTTTGTTTGAGGAAGAATGACCAAAGTTATTCTTACTACTTAGTTGGAGTTACACAGTAATAAATTCCTTATATGTTTAGCATCTACCTTAAGTTTTATTTGATGCCAATTGAATTTATGGAAATAAGAGTTTCTTTAGATCACGATTTTGACCCATTAGTGAGTATGTTGGCCAAAGTGATTATTTAGATGTGAATAAAAGATCATGGGTGGATTACACATTGAAAGAATTTTAATAAAACTATTGGATAGTAGCCTTCAAAATATTGAGAGTAGCATCCAAAAGATGTATGATAAGGAATGTGAATGTAAAATAGTACACTTGGTCAAAAATAGAAATTAGTAAAACTAACAATATGAAACTTAGAGATAGAAATTTGTAGTAAGAAAGTAGTCTAATTATTTGCAAAGTTTGGCTTTTGTGAATAGTTCAATTATTAAAATAGTGTTTAGAAATAATTGGTATGGTTAACTTGAAAATCATTAGGTGTGAATTTTGTAAGTAAATAGTTGGCTCTCTTACAAGTGTTTTATTGTTAATTTATCATGAAGAAATACAAGTTGAGATGAGATTCTTTTGGTACTTGTATCTAATGTAGAAGAGCTCTCACAGCATAGGGTTATCACTAGATTTTCCCTCCATGTTATTGGAATAGATGAGTAAGTAGGAAACTTTTGGTAGAACAGTAAATGAGAGATGAGTTGGGACTCAGGAGTGTGAATATTATGCTGTGTTCATTGATTGATAGTGGCATACTAATTAGGAGGATTATTTAAATTGTATATTGATCTTAATTAGTTTATGTATTATTGTAATTTATTAATATTATATATATTGGAATTCGTGATAGCAGTGTAATTGTATAGTGAAATAGACAGTATATAAAGTGGGTGATTTACTTACTGAGTTTTAATGAAATTCATTATGTTCTCTTTAAATAAAAATATTTTAGATTATAGATGTTTGTGGTCTTGAAAACTACCTTAGCTAAGAAGTACGACACAAGGCTTGGAGAAACAGTCAGTAGTAAATGGTTTTATGTATGCATATATTAAGTCATCATGTTTCTACATATTGTAATGTTTTGCAAAAATTTAGATTTATATAAAAAGTTCTATTATTGAGAAACAGGTTATACAGAGGAGTATTTACTAAAATTTGTTAAAAGTTTTTTTGTTAATAAATTAGAACTACAAGCATTAAAAAAGATTCTAACATTTTCTTTGAATTTTTACATGTAAGATGCATCAAGAAAATAAATGTAAGAATTGTAGGTTTCAAAATTTAGGGCATTGACATAGTACAAATCTTATTTTAATTAATTTTTCACCTTCTTTGGGAAATGGGGGGTTTGGTTATATTTTGGTTAGGTTTTAAGGACTAGAGTAGGATTGTCTTGGTTAAAAGAATCTTTGGTTACGTCACAAATGATTTTGCAGTTCCTTATTGACTTCTGACAAAGGAGTTTATGTCATGATTCCCTTACTCCGTTCTCTTTTCCTCATCCATCCCCAACCCTAATTTTACATTCCTTTGGTGCAAAATTTCCCTCTCTGGGAAAATGTTCAAACTCATTTTGCCTCCTTAGTTTCTCTTCTCTTCTCTTCTTTCATCATAAAGAGGAAAAATTCTTCTTACAAAGCTTTAAAACAGCAAACACATTGCTGGAGCCAATAAAAGTGTGCAAACTAGCTTATCATCATAATTTTAGCCACTCCTGGTATCCCAGTCTGTGCTTTGCATTTCCGCAAGATCCTGCATAGATATTTTTGTGCAAGTTTTACACAGAGAAAGAAAGAAAATGACCCTCTTTTATATATTAAGGCTCACGTTAAGAAATCATTTGAGTTGGGCAAATTGAAGAGTTTGTATATATTCAATATTTAAATTTTGATATAAACTATTTTAAGAAGTTAGACAATTTGCAATATGATAAGTACTAAAAAAACTACATAGTATGTCTTAATTTTGGGTTTTGCCCTGATAAGACATCAAGAAATTTTATAAATTTTTATGAATTTTAATATAATTTTCATAAAAAATTATAAATATTTATATATAATAAATGCATAAAATATTATAATTTTCTCATTTAAAATTATAATAAAAATTTAGTAAAAATATTTAATTTTTATGAAAAAATTACCATTTTTAATAGAAGATAGAGTATTATTAGTACTATTGATATTTTTTTTTTCAGTTTATAAAGCATAATCCCTTCGTTGTTAAATAAACCAAACATCTTATTGTACTTTTCATATATTGTTATAATAAAAATAAGAAAAAGAGAAAGGAAGAGAGAGAAAGTGAGAGAGGTAAAATGAAGGCAGAGAGACAAGGTACGATGATGGGAGGGAGCCAATGGGAGAGTTCTGAGCATCTGGCTTCTTCCATGGAGCGTACAACTCTTCGCTGCAGGAGCAGCTGAAACGGGCGGCTGTGGTTTACACAGACTTTTAGACAGAAAAGACTGAAAATAAATCATTTTTTATTTGATAAACGATTATTTTAGTAGTAAGTTCATCTTTCGAGGTGGTTAATGGAATGGGTTCGGGGGTATTAACCATGGTGAAATGGGTTTCCGCCAAGTGGAAGAGAGAAATAGCCCTAGAAATGGTTGAACCAATCATTGTGGGAACCTGTGCCAGCGTGGCAGAGGCATCCAATCACTGGCTCGACGAATTAAGGTATCAGAAAATGCAGAAAGTTAAAACAAGAAACACTATTGCAAAAGTGTAATTATTTTAATGTATGACATGGAGTCTGATTTAGACCGCGTTTGGACTGATTGAAACGAAATGAGCTTTGCGTTTAAGGTTCAGTCAACTGAGAGTGTCAGATGATTTGACCCTCAACTAGCTATCATTGACATAAAATTAATCAATCAATGCAATTGGGATGTTTTTCACTTAATTTCCTTTTTTTAGTTGTTTCATTCTATCTGTTTCCAGAAAAAGAAACAAAGTTGGGATTAGCTTTCTTATTCCTTAACTATATATAAGGTCTGTTTTAGTCAGACAAATGATATTCAAGAAATGAAAAGCAACATAAGTTACTTGCATGCTTTTGTATGATATGTAACTTTTTTTAGTTAGATATATTTTACCAATGACATAATATTCTTGACTTACCAAAGAAATGGAGCTACTAATGTAACTTAAAATTGCAGAGTCTTTTGTTTGAGATTTGTTATTAAATAAAATGACTATGGTTGTGAGATTCTTTTTTAATACATTTACTATAAGAAGATTTAAACTTAAGACTTCTAATATATTACTCAAGTTATTTATCACTAAATCTTATTTGATGATTTAATTTGGTTCTAGGAGTTTTTTCATCATATCATATCCTTGCATTTTATATTTAACATATATTTCTATCCCTCTTAGTAATTTGGCAGTCAAAATTAATATTTGTACAGCTAAATGCTTCAAACTTTTATTTTTATGAAGCTTGTTTCATGTTTTATATATCATATAATGTTCCTCTCTGCTTGTTTCTTCTCTTGGTAGTAATTATGAAAAGCTTGATAGACTATACATATGTATGGTTGCCAGTTTTGGAGAAAAATAAAAACAATTATAGAAAAGAAGTTTAAACATGTACTCTACGCTGATGGCAAATAAACTCTCATGGATTTTCCACTTGGAATTATTGTGAGATTTAAGGTTGATATAAGCCAAGGTTTCAAATTTCAGACAGCAACAGCTTTGCTGTTTTGATATTATTCCTTTACCAGATGCTAATCAACACCAATCCACAATGAAAAGGTCTAACTGATGCTACATATTATTGCAGTGTCAAAGCAACTATTGAGAGGTACAAAAAAGCATGCTCAGATTCTTCAGGTGTTGGATCCACTTCTGAGGCAAATGCTCAGGTATATATATCAATTCCTACACAGTACTCCAATCCATCAAAATCTCCAATTTTCTGTCACTCAGCAAGTGTTTATAACTAACTGAGTACATACTGATAGCCATATATAGCATTTATCTGATTTAAATGATTTCAGTTCGTAGGATTCACTTACTTTTTCTCACTAATACACATAAGAGGATGAGAATGAGCCTTTAAGCACGCATGCATTAATAAGTGAAGGTGATGATTTCTAATCAAGAGTAATATTATTCTTGGTTTCATGGTAACGAAATTCACATACTCTCACTTATCAAGAAACTCATGAATGAGAGTAAGAGTATCGCACAAATATCATAACAAGTAAAAGTAAGTGAATCTAAATTTTAAGAACAAATAAAAGTAGTTTTATTTATTATCTCACTTGACAAGATTCATTTTCTCTCGCTTTTTAAGATAAGTGTTATGGGGTGAGAGTAAGTGAATCTTGTTCAACAACAATAGTAGCATTATTACTAGTTTCACTTAGCAAGATTCATACAATCTTAAGACAAAACATGTGTAGTCCTACACACATTTGCTTTAACAATCGAGTGAATTTTGCTATCAAAGAGTAGCTTTATTGATCAGTGTTCACTTGTTTTTGGACACCACGGATTCTATCCCTCTTCCTTCAGCATTGATGAATGATGTGGGTAATATAGTCAGAGACAAAATGAGGTCATTGTAAGAGTTGGATGTTTGCAACCGCTAAATAGTACCGCTCTCATAATTAATGGTAAAATGTTGCACGTGGAAACAGCATTATATTGAAGATAAATGGATAAACTAATGCTTGATCATGTGATTGTATAATGTCAGCATTACCAGCGAGAAGCTGACAAGCTACGCGTGCAAATTAGTAACCTCCAGAACAACAACAGGTAATATTAATGACGTTAAGAAAAATTAAAGTAAAATAATGTCCAAAGGGCTTTTAGTTTGCTATTACCTGTGCATCTTTCTTGCCTAAAACTTAATTTGCAGGCACATGATGGGTGTGGATTTAGGAAATATGTGTGCCAAGGACCTCAAAAACCTGGAGACTAAATTAGAAAAAGGAATTAGTAAGATTCGTTCCAAAAAGGTATGCCTTGCAAACGTCAAAATCCTTTTAACTCTATTTTCGGTGATGGTTGATTTTATCTGTCTATTGATTAATACTGTATTTTTCTGGCTACCTTTCATTCTTCGCTTGCTCCACAACCTCAACTTCTACACCAGAATGAGCTGCTCTTTGCAGAAATTGAGTACATGCAAAAAAGGGTAAATATATTTTGTCTTTTAGTTTTCTATTTGTCCAGTCATTTTTGCACAGTATGTCTTCATCAGCATACTTAAATTTAACTGGTTTTGATTCTGAAGCTGCTTGATTTTGATGTTAATTGCGAAAATCACACCTTTCAGCACAAGAAATTCTTACATACATATTATGTATTACATGAAATCAACTACAAATTAATACTAATAAGTTTTTAAAAACTATATTTGTTAACAAATGTATGTGTTAAGTCACAATTAGCTATATATAGTATATATATGCATCTAAGAATTTCTGGTTTAGCATGTTGATGGAGTGAAATATGATTGTGAGAACAATGCTACTAGAATATTATTTTATCAAGTCATATATCAAGTGTATGTATTTTCATTTGCCTGCAATATTGCTCTTTAACTTCCGCGGCATATATATTTATATATGATAAACTTAAAATATATTGCAGGAAATAGAATTGCACAACAACAACCAGCTTCTTCGAGCAAAGGTTCATTCATCTCTTTCTCTATTCATATTGTGTTGAATATATCTAAAATCACAGTTCTATATTCACTTTCCTCCCGTTCCCCTTCACATATTTGCGGGATTTGGATTGCTGATCTCCACAAACATGTGGGAAAGAGTAAACAAAAAATGAGTGTAAGAGTGTATATGATGGTGATCATGAACATATATAACTGATTGTTTTTGAATGATGAAGTAGATAGCTGAAAGTGAGAGAGGGCAGCACGACATGAACATGGGGCCAGCAGGATGCACAAACTATGAATCTATGGAATCTCATCATCATCAGCAGCACCAATTTGACTCTCGAGGCTACTTCCAGGTCACTGCATTACAACCCAATAATCACTACGCCCGCCAAGATCAAATGGCCCTTCAATTAGTGTACGATTCTCCTTCCTATCAAACCTTCATTTTCTTTCTATTATTTAAAGGCATAAATGTATTTTTAATCTTTTGAATTTTTTAATTTTAAAAAAATCAATTTCAGTCTTGATAAATTTAAGATTGAACTAAAGGTGCTCCCAGTTTATAGGTTCAAATTTTGTTGTCAAGGAACTGATGAACTCATAAATTAGAGATATAAGCTTTTAAAGTATTGGTATTCTTTAACGATTAGTGTGCATTATACTCACTTTCTTTGAGTTTTAGTATAATCACATTCACACATCTTTTATTTTAAAAAATATACATTGATATTTCTTTTTTATACATACTCATCTCTATTTTCCTTTATTTTATACATACACTTATCTCTCCCTTCTAAAAATTAGGAAGATGAGTGTATATATATATTTTTTTTTGAAAAAAGGGATGTACATATAATTATACGAATGTGAATATACACTAATTATTAAGATAATAGCAGTTCTCCGTATTATTCAACTAAAGCATGCATTAAAGAAAAAAAAAAGAAAAAAGAACTTCATCAAACATACATAAAATTGTAAGAAAACAATAGTTGGTGTTCAAGTGCTGAGATGTTTTGGAAACAATATGCCAAATGAATTTTATAAAATGCAAGAAATCTTTATATTGATAAACTTTTGGGAGCTGCAACAATTCTTTCAATTGAGAAAGCCTGATAGCCAGAACTTATATTTAACACACAAAAATGAGTGCACTATAAATGGAAATGATAAAGAAAAGAAGAATTATTCTATCCACCCAAACTGATGTTATTAATATAAGTACTGAAATTCAAAAAAAAAAAAAAGGAATCTTAAATTGTTTTCTAGATTCATGCTTCCATTTTTGTTTGCACTGTTGTGTTGCTCCTGCTGTCAAGAATTTGTAGATGCATCACTGACTGTAATCTTGTGCAGTTAAATGTAGTTATGATTGAGAAGGGTGAAGAGCCTGCTGCTTGTATTTGAAGATCTGGGTATCATAGTAGATGAGTGCTA
Organism: Saraca asoca; assembly: GCA_026873985.1. Lineage (NCBI taxonomy): Eukaryota > Viridiplantae > Streptophyta > Magnoliopsida > Fabales > Fabaceae > Saraca > Saraca asoca. Next base: position 37,200 of record JANHAO010000299.1, read on the forward strand.
CAGATAAGATATGCAGAACTTATGTGAGGGGATATGATATTCTTAAGTATGTATTCCTTAACATGTATTAGTGGCTCTGCTCACTATAATAAAACTGCTATTGCTATGTATCTATTGTGAAGGCTTCCTTCCTCTCTGTTTGCTATGTCTACTAATCTGAAGTTACTTTGTGTGCTAATTACTACTTACATTACTTAACTGAACTTATTTCAAGTAAGAACACGGATTAAAAGTAAATTTATTGTAATTACATTCATATCTTTTTTATTTTTAGAAACATATATTCACTTCCTTTATTTTTTAAAATAAAAGAGGATAAATATATGTTAAAAATATGAGAGAAGAAAGGTTAGAGCATATTTCTAAAAGTGAAAGTGATGTGAATATAATTATATATTAAATTTAAGGAAAAATGGGTGTAATTTATTTATTTACTTTTATAGTGGTTACCTCGGTGATATGAAATGAATTCTAAACCCAAGTTTTTATTGTGGCTTAGTGTTTGATTCATCGATTGGGTGGTTACCTCGGTGATATGAAATGAATTCTAACCCAAGTTTTTATTGTGGCTTAGTGTTTGATTCATGGATTGGGTGGTTACCTCGGTGATATGAAATGAATTCTAACCCAAGTTTTTATTGTGGCTTAGTGTTTGATTCATCGATTGGGAACTAACGGCCACAGCCCACCATCGCAAAAATCACGTAGGAAGCCGGAACAAAGTATATAATTTTTTAAATCATGAAAAACAAACACTGAATTAAAATATCTTTATTTGATTTTGTATCCATTTAATTTTTTATTTTTCTACATGTTTTTCAATATTTGATAAACCCCTATAATATATTTGAAAATTTAATTTTTAAGATTCCCTACACATCGGATCAATTATAGCCTTTTGATTCAAAACAAAAATAATTCCCATCTTAATAGTTAATTGTAACACTTAAATAATAATAATAATAATAATAATAATATATTTATAAGATTAAAGGATAACTTAAATAATAATAATAATAATAATATATTTATAAGATTAAAGGATAAATGAGTATAATTTATAGTTTAATATATTTCTTTTATGTTGAAAAAGAACTTAAATAAATGTATTAAAGTGAATATTTTAATTTTATTTTAGGGTTAAAGAATAATTTTTCCTTTTCCTTTTTCTTTCTTCTTTTTCTCTCTTGTTCTTTCCTTTCTTCTTTTCTTTGGCGTTGACCCGAGCTGCAGCACTTCCTTCTTCTTTCTTTCTCCCGAATGGCTCTGTTTCTATCTTTGTTTTCTTCTTCCTCTTATTTCTTCGGCCACTGCATCTGCTCCTCTGGCCACCACACTTTCTTTTCCAATCGGCTGTTGCTCTGCTTCACCGAAGCTCTGCTGCATCTGTTCGGCTGTACTGCATCGGCTCTGTTCTGCTTCTCCGATCGGTCTGTAGCTCATCCTCTTCAGTGGAGCTTCGCGTGCCATCGCCAGCAGCAACTAGGCAGGACCTTCATCGACACCGGAGTTCACTTTGCACATCGGAATAGTTGCTACGCCCTACTTCGGTGCTGGTCATGCTGGTGCTCCTAAACGTCTGGCCAAGCTGATCATTGGTCCGATGCAGCTGAGGTGAGCTGCGACTATAGCTGGTGCGGTCAAGCCAGAGTTGGCTGAGCCTTCCTCCCCTACTGTGGAGTTTGCCTATTTCACCGAATTGCCTTCCTCGCCAACGACGTCGTCGTGTGCAGCTAATCAGTTCTCCTCTGGCTGGTGATTGCTGCCACTCTTTCTTCTTCGGCCAGCCTTCCTTCCTCACTGGTATAGCTGTTGTTCTGTTTTCCCTCCAGCCACTGTCATTGCTCTGTTCGCCAGTGGTAACTCTGCCGTTCACCACCCTTCAACGGCCGGCGACTTCATTCCACCTTCCCTGTGCTCAACTAGTAGGCTAGCCAAAACCCCAACCCTATACTTGACAATGAGTATATTTTACATTTTTCTTAACTTGATTTTTTTTTTTCATATCTTAAATGAAACCCAAGTGATTGGAATGTATCATTTCAAAATTGGAAACTGATTCTAGAAAATATTTGATGGATTTTGGCTATTAGATTTTATTGATCTAATTATTGTCCAAGAAAAAAAATTGAAAGTTATCTTACCATTTAAAGGTGAATGGATAATTCAACCTTCTGAAAAAAATTTGGTATTGCTAAAGTACATGCATTGAAGATTTGGCCTAAATCTAAGACAATGTCGCTTGATGAAACTTGTAAAGGATTATGATTGCTCCATCTTATATCATCTAGGCAAGGTCAATTTGATAGCTGATGCATTGGGCAAGAAGTCTATAGGGTGTCTTGCTTATATTGATGTACGTAAGACACTAATCATTCAAGAGTTACACAAAGTGGAAGCCTATGGAATAAAATTGTGAATATCAAAACCTAGAATACTTATGGCCATGTGTAGGTATAGTTTCCACTTATTATCAAATTATGATCACATAGGCTCAAGATGTGAATGTAAATAAGTTGCTTGACAAAATGAAGAAGAAACCAACTACAAAAAAATTTGTATTTAGCAGTGATTTTTTTGTGCATTTAGTGGTAGTTATAATCGTCGCTAATACACTTCACAGTGGTTTTTGGAACCATCGTAGATACATGTGTCGGGCAGTATTTAATGGCCGTTTTTTTGCATTTAGCGGTGGTTTTTGAAAACTACCAGAAAAGTAAACCTAACGATAGTTTATCAGTAATTAGCGGTGGTTTTTCAGAATTTTAAAAAAATATTACTTTTTGCAGCAATTATTGTTGCATTTAATGGCAGTTTTTTGAAAATTTTTTAAAAAATTTTGATTTTTGCAATGATTTTTGCTGTATTTAGCAGTGGTTTCTAGAATTTTTTTTTAAAAAATATTGATTTTCGCCGTGATTTCTATTGTATTTAGCGGTGGTGTTCCAATTTTTTTTAAAAAAATATTTGTTTTTATGACGATTTTCATTATATTTAATGGCGGTTTTCCAAAAAAATTTCAAAAAAAATTGATTTTTGCAACATTTTTTATTGCATTTAGCGACAGTTTTCAATTTTTTTTAAAAAAAATATTTTTTGTGAAGGTTTTCCTTGTATTTTGCTATATTTAAAAACCATTGAGGTACAAGCACTTTGAACATTTACTTATATATATTAGCATTCTAAAACACCATTATTTGCCAAAACACAAATAAACTACATTAGATATAGCAACTAATTTAACATCCATCCATTCATTCTTATACAACCTATCTTTTAAAACTATATAGCTAGAAACAAGCACATAAAGGCAACAAAATACTAGCGCCAATCCATAGACATACAAATCAACTACTAGATGTAGCAAATCTCTTCTCATTATCTTGTGGGTTGAGCAGCCCTTATTTTACATACTCATACTTCCTTCTCCAATTACTGCTCCTTCCGTCAAACCTTACCTCACTCTACATCAAAACCAAAACAAACCATATCAAACATTTTGAAAAAGGCCCATGTGATGTAATAATTATTTAGATTGATTACTAGAACTACACAAGATATAAAACACTCTGCCATAGTATCAATCAGCTCATTAGCCACACATTATATTACAACATTTTATGTATAGTGTGATGGTGCACCATCACAAATATTTACTACTAAGAATTATATTACAACATTTTGTGTATAGTGTGAAATCTTACGTTTTATGTCTCTGATTCATAAAAAGATTTGTGTCTTCTCTCTTTAATATAAAACTGACATGATAAATAATAACATGTAAGAATACAAATTCTACTGGTAGTTGTAAAAGGTTAAACAAGAGTTAAGAATACCTGCTGCAATCTATAGAGGGGCTGATTTGGTAAGGAATGTTAACCCCACATTTGGCAGGAAGCCCAGCAGCAATGTTAATTTTGAAAAATGTATTAGGGCTAAAAATTAATACCCAACAAGTGATAAGAGTTATATTAGCATACATTATCCATTCATTTCTTCATGTTGTCTTAGGGCATTCATTTTACAGAAAGAAAGGACAACGTATTAGGAGATGAGAGCATCATGGGTTATACCTTTGATCATGAGCAACTAATTCACAGATTTCAATATTCTTCATCCAATTAGTCTCAGCCAGTTTCTCACTGGTTGCAGAGTTGACAAGCTCAGTTGCCATCTTATTCTAGATTCAGATCTCTACTATTTTTTGATGGAAAGATTCAGATCTAAATTCAATAGAATACAAAGAGTCAGAACATATCATAGATCGGAGGTAGATGCCAAACAAATCACTAAGTAGAGTCAAATATCAACTATAGGAATAAATTATGTGCTTTATCAACTTCAGTTAAAGGGAATTCCACAAACAGAACCCGTAAACAATCCAAGCAAAAACTCTCCAAGAAAAGGATTGGAAAATGAACACACAGAGAAAAATTAGATTAATATATAATACAAATCAAAAACCAACCTAACAACAAACATTATTGCCCATAAACGAAACATCCATCATTATATGTTATAGTTTTGTATACTAAGGGATTTCAATATTAGCAAAATTTGAGTTTCTCTAACAAAATTAAACCATACAACTTAATGTACAATTCTCTCTAAAAGTTGAAGGCAATTGAATATCAGCATGCAGAAATTGACATGATTACACTAAGGTATACCATATAAAGACAACTTCCTTCACTACTTTCACTAGACAACATAAATGACCTCGTATAGTAATGAAACTTACGAATCTGAGAGAAGAGTAATTAAACTAAATTAGATGCCAGTGTGCCAAAACTTGAACTAATAGTACGTCATACACTATCCTACAAAGGCTAATTCAAAATTGATCCAACCATCACAAGGAGGAAGTTAACTAACATCAACATAACTCTCACTTTCCAGTCTAATAAGCCTTACATGCAGAGAATTATTAGTAGCATTATGAAAGAAATCTTGAATTCTTGGTCAGAAAGAAATCCATACTTGATGAAACACTTGATCTTGGTAAAATAGGGACATGGAACTAACCTGCATATGTGTAATACCAAAGTGATAAATAAATCGAAAAAGGCAAGCTAGAATAAATATTTGCAATTCTGTATTATATTAGGTATGAAGATAATCTAAAGATAGAACACACTTATTCTAAACCACAAACTAAAAGGAAGGGAAGCTTGAAGCAAAAGTTTCAAATTATTACCTCTATACTTTAACTTAGTGGAGATTTGCAATTTAATCATTCCATTAACAAAGTCACAGTTGCCCAACTCTGAGGGTGGTTTATGTTAGATGCCCCATGGTCATGACTAATGAACATAAATGCTATAGGTTGTTTTTATCTATGAATTTTATTAGAAGGTGGCAATTCTCTAATGATCCATAACAAATAAGCTGATGGTATAGAAAAGCCTAAAAAATTAAACAAAAAATCATTTGTAGAGGGTGAGTTATTTATAATGTCTACACACTACTAAATTTAGCTAGATTGTGACAAGTAGAGTGGCTACCTATAAAATAGTACAAGACCAAATACACAAATGCTTCAGCTCCATATACGATCTTCAGGTGCCAATGATAAAAAGGCTAGCAAGAAGTTCAAAGGGAAATTAGAATACAAGTACATAAATTTATGGTAGCAAAACTATACAAGTAATAATAACAAGGCTGCTAGAAATAAGCAACTTTCAGGAATATTTGTGAGAAGACTAACTAAAGCATTTGAAAAAAAAAACATATAACAGAAACGATTGCTAAGCTGGCAACTTGCATGAACTACAAGAATTGAGTTGATCACTATAGAAAAAGGTTGTTGATTCAATTTAAGAAATTACAATTTCAACAAGGATAGTGCCACAGTAGGGATCGTGTATGAACTACAAGAACTGCAAAAAAAGATACCTTCCAAATCTCTGAAGATATTTTCTCTAATCATACTTTCCTCAATATGGAGAACTAGAGGAAAATTAAATAGCAAAAAGCATAGAGCATAAGATTAAATTGGAAAGTTGTAAGACGAATGGAAGCTGAAGAACCAGACAAATAAAAAATAACAAAGTCAGAGGACATAAGTAAGATAGAAAAGAAGAACCTAGTGATCACAATTGTGGCAAGCGTAGAGCAGAATCTTCTAGTCCTTATCCCCTTAAGGTATAGAATATTGTTGCTGGACATCATTCATGGCCAATAAACAAGGCCATAAGCATTCCAATTAGGCAAATTTCAGTAAACTTAAAACAAAACAAGAAGGAAAAACAAAATCGAATCATATGGATTTAGATCATTCAACCACACAGCATGAAGTTTTACAATATAAAATCAGCAATCTCACCATAATCACACCAATGAAACTAAAAAGTAAAACTAAAGAAATTGGAATACTGGAGGAAATAGAGAAAATATGAAGAAATTAGGATTTTTCTTGGGATGACATGAAGAGAAAGCTAAAGAAGGTCACCAGAAATGAAAAATAAATGGTTTCATATGGTGTTTAAAAAGTGCTAGCCCATGAAGTAAATAGCGTGACTTTAGCGGTGATTTTATTGAACTACCACACCTGAACCGTCACTAAACACTAGTTTTATGGTAGTGACCAAATTCAGGTTTAGCAAGAGATAAATGATGAGCCTTAACTTATCATGGTCGAATATGGGTGCCTAATGTTGATAAATTATGACAATAACGTATGCATATAGCCCACTTTTCATCTTATATTATGCATCTTGGTAGCATTAAGATTTGAAGATAGGTTATTGGTGAGAAGGGATGAAACGTGACATAACAGATTTTGTTTCCCTGATGGTTCACATGCTAGCAAGCTAAAGTTGAACACTAGAGACCTATAGGCTTACACCAAAATTTAGAGATTCCTGAGTGGAAATGGGAAAGAGTTACCATGGACTTTCTTATTAGACTACCAAGAACTCCAAAGGGTTATAACTCTATATGGATAATTATTGATCATTTGACAAAGAGTGCCTATTTTCTTCTAGTAAAGACTACTTCTTTAGCTTCCCAGTATGCCCAATTATATCAAGATCAGATTGTGTCACTTAATGGAGTTCCATTGTTAGTCATATCCAACTGAGGTACCCAATTCACTGCATGATTTTGGAGATCCTTTCAAAAGGCCTTGGGTTAATAACTCCACTTTAGCATAGCCTTATACTCTCAAATAGATGGACAATCCAAGAGAACAATTCAAGTTCTAGAAGACATGTTTCAAGCTTGTGTGTTAAAATTTGAGGGTAGTTAGGAGTTAGAACTGTCTTTGATTGAATTTGCCTATAATAATAGTTTTCATTCTTCAATTCAAATGGCTCATTTTAAAGCTTTGTATGGGAGAAAATGTAGATCTCCCATTGAATGATTTGGTTCTAGAGGTAAATGAGAAAATCAAGATTATCAGAGAAAAATTAATAACAGCTCAGAGCCATCAAAAGTCTTAATGCATATAAGAGAATAAGAGATTTGGAATTCCAAATAGATGATCAGGTGTCACTACAATATTTTTGACTTTTGACAACGGTCAAAAACCGTTGCCTAAAGTCTGAAAACCGTTGCCTAAAAGAATAGGCAACGGTTTTCAACCGTTCTCTTATCAAGTG
>JANHAO010000300.1:0-45062 GCA_026873985.1 Saraca asoca
TATTTACAAAGAATCACTCTTATACCTTAATAATTTAAGTCTAGGAACATTAAGATAACTCTATTTTCATAGAGTTATCAGCTTGAACCAAGGCTCTTTCGCTTATTTTGCACCAGAACAATTCCTTAGAGGTCAGATACCTCTTAGTGTGTGAATGAGCTCCAAAGAGATCTTGTAGACGTGTTATTATCTCTTTAGGATTCATGGTCTCATGTTGCTTTTGTAGCTCATTGGACATCGATGCTAGCATCAACACTTGTGCCTGCATCATGTCATCCTGATGCTTCTTGTAAGCATCTATTTGAGCATGCGACGCATTGGCTCAAGGAGTAGGTGATAAGTCTATCTTAAGGACATACTCTATCCTCTCAGACCTTAAAACCAATTTTAAATTCCATAGCCAATCGAGGTAATTAGGGCCAACAAGTCGATTATTGTCCAGGATACTTCTCAAGTTGAACTAAGTCATACTTATGGTTTTATGCAAGTGATGCACATTATCTACAACATAGTTAAGAGAGAAGAAGTTAGATTTGATATAATCAATTTAAAAGGATGATGCAAATGCATCTTGTTATTTTTATTAAATTGGTTTTCTCACTACTTTTAGCAAACTGGCAGCCCTCACCACCAATTCAAGAGTATTAATTGAACCCTAGTGGGCCAGGATCTGTAAACGCATTATTTGGCCTTATGTGGACACAACAAACCAAATAACCGAATTGACATATTGATAACGTTCAACATCCATTAACCTTGTGTGGACACAACAAATTAATAAATGTAATGCTTATCAATGTTTATATCCTATATTCTCAGATCATCGAGTGACTAACTTTTAGTCCTATCACATCTCATGTGATCCACTCGACACGGTCTCTGACTTTGAACAGTCAAGTCTTACATATCTGGATTGTAAAAACCCAGCTAAATCAGAGCCATTAAAAATAAAAGGACTACTCACATGAAATCAGTGCCTTGTGTGATCACAACAAACACTGACGCCAATCAAGTATATCCCGTTATTTAAAATGGAAGGCCTTTGATTTAGTATACAATTGAGGGATTTTGCATGTTTAAAGTTCCATCCTTTAATTAATCAATTTCATAAATCGATTATTGTGCTTTTGCATGATGCAACCTAAGCATACCATTTCTAAAATGATAATTCACATTGATCATACATTTATATCATATATGTAAAGCGCATAAAAGTAACGTGAATGGATGTGGGGAAATGAGCAACTAATGTTTGATTTTCCAACCATAAGAAATTCAAACAAGCTAGGTGCCCTAAAATAAAATTACAACACAAGACAGATCTTCATAAGTCTTCTCGTGCTCCCACTGGCTCTCACATCTCCATGGATCTGCCAAGCTTCACTAGGGTCTCCATTTTACATTAAAATGGAAAGAAAAATTTCTACACTAGAAATTACATCACAAAAATAAAAAGAGCACGCAAGCCCTATTTAATTTTACAAACCAAATGAATAATTACATACATTTCTAGTAAACGTAAAACCCACATCCATCCACCATGGCAATTTGCATAAATAACATTTAAATATGCAACACATAATGCATAATAACAATTATCATGCAAAATGCAATTTATTTTAAATAATTACGTATCAATTTGTTGTTACTTTAAACCATTTAAATTAATTGCTGATTACTGGCTCAAATTTAATCATATTAAATTTGATCTAGCATGAAATGATTTTAGAAACATTTTCTGAATTTATTAGGGTTAATTACAAATTAATACATACAATATATATTAAAATGTAATTTCCCCTTTTAAAATATTTTTTTGGAGGGGCATTTTCATAATTTTACAAAAGTTCTAAGGGTAAAATCGATATGTTGACCTGAATAAGACACATCCAGTATTTTGATAGAAGTCAAGGGTAAAGCTGAAATTTTGGATTGTAGGGACACGATGGGAATTTTAGCAAAAAACCAGGGGCATTATAAGAAATGTTGGGTCAAACCCGGTTCGAGTCAACTAGATTCGGGTCAACCCGGTTCACTCGGAAACATTTTCTGACAATTAAACCCAGAATCTGGCAAAGAAAACCAGATTCCAGCAAGTCCTTTCCCCTGTCTCCGGCCACCATTCCCGTACAAATTTCCAGGCAAACTAACAAAATTTTCATGCCATAATCGTGTCTAAACCATTTAGCAACACAAATACACCCAATTCTCAGCAAATCAACAACAACTTCCATGTCGATCCGATCAAATCGTTTTAGTCGAATAACATTTTATTCACCAATTGAACAAATACATAACACTTATGCATTCCAACTTACAAAAGCACCAAATACACCATTAAAAGCCAATGTTGGCTTCGATACCACGTATGAGTTGATCGGAGCCCTGGTGTGGTGAAATTTCAAAAATTTCCCAAAAGAAAACCCTAGGCCTCAAACAACCCTAACCTAGGATCGCACCAGCTATGACCTAAGTCTAAGCAAATACAAGCAATTGAGACATAGACAAACCTAATGGATCGAACAATTCAACTGATTAACCCCGAGATGCCACCCGTTTCCAGCTCAAGCGCGCCGGCCCTCTCAGTTACTCACACCGGAGGAACCCTTTGTGCTATGGCTTGAATCCAAGCTCCAGAAGGTGTGCTAGCAACTCCTTGGAACAGTACCAGCCTGAACCACTGGAGAAACCACCAGAGAGCACCACAATGCAAAACCCTAGCAGAGCCTATTATTTGGGCACCAGGTTAAAGGGGACAATGGCATCTCACCAAAACACAGCCTCCAGATGCTTTTTTGGACCATGCAAAATGATGCCATTTTGGGGCATAATGCAAGCCTTAAAACGACGTCATTTCCAGACATTCTGAAAACACTCTAAACGATGTCGTTTCATCTTGCACCAAACGACGTCATTTTGGGACACTCCAAAAGACGTCGTTTTGGACAGCCAAAAGTAATTTCTTAAAATTACAGTTTGGCCCTTGAAGTTTCTATAAACTATAGATTTTCCCCTTGTAATTTCAATAAATTATAATCTAGTCCCTAAACATCAAAAATGTCCAAATTGTGGTTCTAAAAGCCATAACTCATTTCTTCGTTATGCGTGTGACCCGATAGGCCCCCAAAATATTGGCAAAAGTCTAAAATACCCTTCAAACTATTTAAAGGTATTTATTAAAATTAATCCAATTAATTACTAATCCATAATTAATTTCTCCAAATTAATTATTCTGGACTTTAAGCTATAAGCGAACTCTAGCAAGCCATTATAGCTACCCAAATTTTGGTGCGAGTTAACAATGGTGACAAGCCCATACGTAGATGATCTTAATGTATGATTCAATCCTTTCATTACCTATATCCGGATCAATCAAAGGTATGGATGACAGTCAACCTCTATAACTGACCATGATTTCTCAACCTCATGCATTATTTGACTTAAATGAATCCGAGCACTCAAATCCAATTTGAGTCTCAATTCAACCTTGTGTAAGGATTTAAAAGTCAAATCAATTCATTGAATGGCCTCGGATATCACTCATAAGAGTGGTAATGAATCCTCTCTTAATTAGGCAATACCTAACTATATTTTCAGAAATATCCAATGCAAATCTTTATTATTCCTTATGAATAGAGTCATGTTTAGCTTAATCAAAGTATAATCTTCCATGCAAAAGATAGCCTTTAATCTCAAGTCAAAGGATCAGTCATACGATTACTACTGGAGATTAACTATTGATGTAGCTCCATATAGTATCTCTAAGTGGGTCAGACAAGATCATGATTGTCAGTTATATTTCTCCAAACTAATTGAGTCATGTCTACGTGTATGTCTAGATGTAACTCACTTACATCTCAGCTTGTGAGGACAGCTGCTCATCAAATGAGAGATCACCACATCGTCCAGTTTTAACCTATCTAATAATGCCTAGTTATTAGATCTCAACCAATATCATTTTGGTGTAGAAGATATATCATTAATAATCAACTTCACAATCCCATAACCCTTTATAGGATTGATTAAATGAACTTCTTACCATGGACTTCATCTCAATATGCAATGAACATGAAATGCAATATAAGATGAATATACAATCTTATAAAATATCAAATCATAATAGAATGTACAGTCATATATACAATAGAGCTCAATCCCAATTGGCTCTAGGGCACCTATACTAACAAATGTTATATTGCATTAGTTATAACATTCCATTATGGAGGATTCCTAACTTAATCATTTGTAGGATATAAATAATGCTAAAGTTATTCCAAAAGATAAAAGTCCTTAATCCCTCTTTCTAAAAGAGAAAAGTGGGCTTTATTTTTTTCTAGAAGGAATTTATCATCATTAAGGTCTAGGGTAAAATTTTCGAGCAAGTTTCTTACACTCTAAACTGAAAGGAATTTGGAAACTAAATTCTAAGTTCAACATGTTCAAACTAGCTTATTTATTATGTCCTTTTCTTCCTTAGAAGAAGCTCATTTTGATCTAAAAACAAAGGCTCCCTGATTTGTCAATAGACATATGCAACACTAAGAAGGTGGACACTAGGGTTCAATTCTTTACTAGAGGAAAAGAACGGAGTGGCAATCATCTAGGCTAGGCTACCTTTCCTACCACTTAAGTATCATAATGGTGAGATCCTTAGAAAAGTGGATAATTGTATAGGTAAAAACTATTATGGTGGTAGATGTTAGGACATCTAATTAAGAGAAGTGTCACTTTGTTTGCCTCTTATGTTCAAGTTAATGTTAACAAACCTTTAAAAAACTATATGCAAATTGGCAATCATAGGCAAAAAATCAAGTATAAAGCATTTAACTCTCACTATTGTGTGACCAGCTAAATCCTAACAACAATGAGATTTTGAATCAAATGGTGAATGTAAGTTTTGAACAATGTCTCGTGAAACATTGTAAGTCCATTCTGAAATGATATTTAGTAAAAATTGTTTGTTTGAAAATTTTCTAAAAAGTAGGCCTGGAAGTAAGCCAACCGGCCTACAAGCCCTTAGTGGCCTAGCCTATTTTTTAGCCTAACCTAGATTATTTGTAAAATTGAAATGTCTTGACCCATTTTACAAAATAAGCTAAACTGTATTAAGTAAAACCTAGTTCATTGACCTACTAAACTAACCCATGCCTTTTTTGTATATAGAATTATACAATATATACATATATATATATTCAGAAGAAAAAGTTATACACATTATAAAAAATTTATGAAAGAACTCTAATATTTATTCATTCCCTTAATTTTTGTCTATATTATAATATTATATGATGATTATCTAAATGATTAATTTATAATTATTATTATGATATTTATATTTATTTTATAGTATTGTAGTTAATAATAGTATTTTTGAAAGATAATTACTAACTTTTTAGGCTTATATAGGCTAATAACTAAAGCTAAGCCTTGAAAATTTTATATATGAGTATGTTCATGCCAAACTTTGAGCATACAATAGGCTTATAGGCTATGTTAGGCCAAATATTTTTTATGTAAACCTAGTATATTTTTAACAAAGCTTAGCTCAGTTTAGCCTACTTCCACCCCTATTGTAAAGGTAATCATAGGTTATTCACTTCATTAGAACGATAAAGCTATTATGCTTATTACTAAACTTATTTAAGAGATAAAATATAATCAAGGTATATCTTTTTTTATCAAAAGTCGAATCCAATATGCTAATGGGGAGTGGATTAGCATGTTTCATCAATGTGAAGGCTTTAATTTGCCTATAATCTCATATGATCATTGTCATATTCTATTGGACTCTCACTTAATCAATTTTTGTAACAGTGGTCAAAGACCTTTTAGACTTGAATGTATGTGGCTTCGTCACTTGTCCTTCTTAACTTTAGTATGATTTTATTAGAATAATTAAGTAAGAGATTGGTCTTATATTTCGTGGTCCTTTCGGGAAAAGGTGAAAGTTTAGAATAATGAAATATTTGGTAACATATTTTTGCTAGGAAGCATAGAATTGTTTCAAGCTTGGAGGGAATTTAATAGTACCTAAGCAGATGTAATGGAATCCTTGTCTATGTTGGAAACCAAGCTTATTAGTGACTATAATGAGACCAAATTTAAGTCTAGAATTAGCTAGCTTTCTTTAAGTGATGCCAATGCTTCCTTTTTTCAATTGTCCACTCTTAATAAAAGGAGAAAAATAGAATTTGTGATCTTAAATTTAGTAAAGACTGCTAGATTTATGACCCCCCTTCCAAATTAAGGATTATATTTTTCCCATTTCATATATTTCTTTGATGACAAGAACCATTCCATTCCCATTGATTTTAATATGATTTTTAATTAGCCTACAATTAAAGGAAGGAAAATGGTATAACCTCTATAAGATACTTTGAAAGGAAATCAAATATTCTCTATAAAGCATCAAACCCTATAAAGCTCTAAGAAATGATGGTCCACAACCTAACTTTTATCAATTCCACTAGAGCAAGGTCAACCCAATCATGTTTTCATTCATTTCTAAAGTTTTCTATTCTTGGACTATCTCAAATATTGGACATGAACATTAATTGCTCTTATTCCTAAATCCCAAAATCTTAAGATGATGGCCCATTTCAAACCCATTGGTTTATGTAACACCTTCTATAAGCTCCTTTAAAAATTCTAGTGAATATAATTAAAAACATTCTCCTCAACATCATTTTTCCTTATCAATTATAAGAAAGGTTTTAATCATGTTATGGTAGGCTATAAAGTAATTCATGCCATGAGTAAGAGTAAATCTAAGAAAGGTTAGTTGGCAATCAAGCTTAACCCCAATAAAGCTTATGATTCTCTAAATTGGTCCATTAAAGGATTATTTTTTAAGGCATTTGATTTTTAATCTTGATGGATCAAGCTTATTAATGCCATGTATTCAATCCTATAGGCTTTCTATTCTCACAAATGAGTGTGAAACTAAGTTCATTGAGCCTAAACAAGATATAAGGTAAGAGGATCCCCTTTGTTCTTATCTATTTATTTTTTGAATGATATTTTTGTCTTACCTCATTTATAAGTTTATCAAGGATAAATGTTGGACCTCATTTAAGGTTAAAAATAGTGATATCAAAGTCCCTCATTTGTCTTTTGGGATGTGATTTTTTTTGTTAAAGTTGATTTCCAAAGCTACATCCAGTTCTCCCCTAATACTCTAAATGAAACTATGAATAATTTTGAGGCTTTAACCACTCTTCAAGTTTGAAAAGTTACAATGGCCTCTCTCTTGATATTTTCACAGCTACCTAGGTGGACTACATGTCTTCTTTGAAAAAATTTAACAAAGATTTAGTAATTAGAAATCCAAGTGTCTTTCTTTGGTTGGTAAGGCCACTCTCATCCAATATGTGGTTGTTGCTATTATATTCCTTTTTATAACATGCAAGTTGTCCAACTTTTGGCTAGCTATTTTCAAAAAATTAACAGTTTCTCAATTAACTTTTCGTAGGGTAGAACTTAGGAGAAACGGAAAATGGTTGTTAAAAACTTGAACATTACTAAAAGCAAAAATAAAAAGGGAATTGGTTTCAAAAAATTAAAATTTAGAAATTTCACTTTACTAACCAAACTTCATTTAAGGTTTGAGAATGAAAAGAAAACCTTTATGTAGGCCCATTGCTTAAGTGCCAAATATGGTCTGAATCTCTTTTCCATAATCAATAACTTTCATTGTCAATGAAAAGTCAATCTAACAGGTAACTTCTATCTTGATAGAAGATTTTCTTGGATGGTTAAAAATGACAACTTGATTAAATTTCAGAATGACAAATGGTTTGACTCTAGTACATTTAGATAAAACTTCAAAGACCATTAACTAAAGGTGAGGATAGGTTACTTCTAACATAGTCAATGATCATAATAATTTGTAGTAACATTCCCCAATGCATGCATATAAAAAAAATAAATATTATTACTACAACGATAATAAAGTGCTTGGCATAAATGATAGGTTTTTTAGGAACTTAAGAATTTAAAATCTTAAGACTTCTTTTAATAGAGATGCATTCAGATTCATGAGAGGACTTTGAGACAATTAAATTAATAACAAGTTTGGAAAAATTAGTTTTGTTAAAATAAAATATTTAGAGAAAGAAAAAAAAACCCAACAAGAAAGTGAGCTAGTGGAAATTAGAATAAAAAAACTAATGCTTTGCTTGGGTGAGTGGAAAAAAAGAGAAAAAAAATGAGAGGAAAAGAAAATGATATTTTGTTGATTGGTTGGGGTGGAAAATGAGAGGAAAGAAAATTAAAAAAAAAGTGAAAATAAAATTGATAGAATGTAAAATAAATCTGGTTAAACTATAAACTTTCATAACATATGGTTAAAATGTACAAATATCATAATGTATTATATATGGTTAAAATATGCAAATATTAAAATGCATTATATATGGTTAAAATATGTGAATGTTACAATGAATCTACGGCAACATTTAAATTTCATTTGAAGATTGAATAAATTAAAATTACATATGAAAATCATAACAAGTAAAACAAATCAACCAAGCACTTTGCTCAAAATTGTGATTTGGATTGAATTATTTTCAGAGACAACCAACTTCAAACATTAATTGGTATAATGTCTCAACTCGTATTGAACGTGGAACTCTGAAAAACTCATGTGTCGCCCTCTGATCTCAACATAAAAAAATAAGACTTCATCCAAATTTCATGAATGATGTTCAGAACATCCAAATGGGAAAGGAATCAATTAAAATTATAATTATTAATTACCTTTATTTTACATATAATTAACATATTTTAATTGCACCATGGATTAGGTTCTTATAAGAAAGAACTAGTAAGAATTTTGTTTTGTTTCACATGCAGGGATTAAACAAAGAAGAATGGGTTTTAGTTCTTAGAAGAATGGTCTTGTTATTGAGTGATGTGCACCAATTTGAGTGAAATAATGTTATTCTATAAGTCTATACTAATCTCTAGTAATTAACTTAAGTATTTTTTTAATACTGACAAAGAGATTCTTGACAGATGTTAAGGCTAGACAACTTGTTACACTAGAGAAGCATAAAGATAGCAAAGAGGCACGTGGACACCACTTGGCAAGACCTTAGATAGCTTTCCTAACTTATTATTGCAACTTGTTTACAACTCTAGGCTAGCTGCAGCCTAGCACTTATGTCTCGACCTATTCTATGCAGCAGACTTTCCTTTTACTTACCTTACAATTTGTCCAATGCATATTTTATTGAACATATTTTAAAGTAACTCTAAATATTTTATTTGTAATATTTGCCTTTTCTCAAAAAAATTATTAAAATTTCTCCATTTATTTGTGTGAAAATAGAATTATTAGAATTATTGATAGTGGTTTTTGGTTAAACCCGAATACCAGCCAACAAAAGGTTCTTTTATGGGATCCAAACTATTCTTCCAATCGTAGGGGATCGAAGTGAATGGGAGGTAGAGAAGGAAAGATATAACAAATAGGAGTTTAATGTGGTTTGACCAAAAATGGATAGTACAGTTCCTTACATCCACGGTATTGTTTTATTTGGAGAAAAAGTTTATACAAAGCTTCTACAATGGCTACACTTTCATGAGTGTCTCTCTTTTTTACAGACTCTTTTTGTGTTGCTTGAGAGTTCTCTTCATGTTTCTTTCTCTTTATGTGTTCGTTTGTCTTTTGATTATAGATCCATCCCCCATTTATAGAAGATGGAAGAGGGTACACTTGTAAATAAGATAAACAATAAAATGTTACATTAAGCTAATTAATAGGATAGGATGTTCCAAGTGTGGCAAGTTGTCTTCTGCAGAATTGCTGACAAGACTTGTTAGAAGAAATTCTTTTCGTGCACGGGGCCTACAGGTTGCTTTTGCAAAGGTGGTGCAAGTTGAACTCGATAGACTCCAGCTCATGCTTGATCCTTAGTGATCTTGCGCACAATGAGGTATCGATCCGGAATTGGCAGCAACGTCCAGACCATTCACAGTGGGCTTTATTTTTAGCAATTTGGCAGCCTTTGTTCCAGTACACTTTTAGGCTCTTTAGAGATTCATGCAATACCAAATTTTATCCATAACATCAGCCCCCCAAACTCTCAATTCGCTTTAGTAGACTAGAAGTTTTAGTTTTTTCACAGAAGATTCTTTAATCAATGCTTTTGTACTGTTTACAAGGAAAATACATACATGCATTCTTCTTTTCTTTTTTCAAAGATGATTCACCGATATTAACCCCTGGTGCCAAGTGTCGACTGGTCTTTGATGTTTATCTGAAATCATTAATGAAAAAGTAGTTGAGAGACTTTTCAGATTCTTTCATAAGTCTAGACTGCTTCTCTATTTAAGGGATGGAGTTTGCTTCTTTTTAATAGAAAAATCTTTTAAAAGAGATGGAAGAACCATCTAACCTTTTGTCTTTTTACTTCGGAGAAGTGTGTATGATCTACTGCATAGGGATCCTTGCCAGTTTTTCTTTCTCAGTGAATATGGAGAAATCTTCTGTAGATCTTAGATTACTTCCTCACGGTGCTGCTGTGAGGTTCCTTTCTGGTTATTCGTGCTTCCTTTATTGGATCTTCAAGAGTCGGCGGAGGCCTGGAAAGGATTCAGACAGGAAGAAGACTGAGGATCAGGTGCGTCTTTTCTCCTCCTAGTTCGCCAGTCTACCTTCCATGCCACGCCTTCAAGAAGGGGCCTTTTAAGTTTTTCCTTTTCTTTTCTTGTAAACAAAGGACTTCTTATATCTTCTTCTTTCAAAAAGATGAATCTTTTTGTACTTCATGATGTAAGCTGTGTAAAGCTTTTTTTGTGAATGACCAAGAGTTGTTGTTTCTCTAACTTGTTTATGTATGCTTCTGTCTTGAGAAAGTTGGTCATATGCATATTAAGTTAGAGATCGCATGCATAATGCTTGAGAAAGTTCGCCATGCATGTGATACTTACATATGATGCCTGAGAAAGTTGGTCATATGCATATTAAGTTAGAGATCACATGCATGGTGCCTGAGAAAGTTAGTCATATGTGAGTTGACACCCGCATATGGTGCCTAAGAAAGTTGGTCATATGCGAGCTTTCACGTCGCGTATGGGGCTTAGGACATATGCACGTGAAGTGTATGTATTGTACTTCATTTTACATATAGTACTAATGATTTTGTCGTTACATTAATACATGAATATAAAAATTGACTGCAGGCTCGAAAATAGTCTTCATCTCTTGTTTGTGATTCTTGAGGCTGCTCTGATCATTGTGCAAAAGGCTTTAGCACATAGTTCTGCAAATGCGCCTTTTTGATGAGATCTTTTATCGCATCTCTGAGTGTCTAGCAATCACGACTGTAATGCCCTATTTCATTATGATAAGCACATAATCTACTTTTATGGCCTCTGGCTTTCTTAGAAGATTTCAAAGGTGGAGGCTTTCCAAAGTTTTCCCTGGTTTGCTCAACCATAAAGATTTTATCCTGTGTATCGAAAATGACACTATAGCCATTGTGGCAGCCTGTACATGGAGATCGTTGTTTCTTGTTCTTCTTGGCGGGCTGGGAATTGAATTTAACTTTCATGCAGCTTTTTCTTTTCCTTCAATCCATGGTACAAAAGGTTTCATCCCACCTTATTTGTTTAGTAGCTTGCTCATAAAATTCACCAAGGTTATTTATCGGGGATTTATATAAGCTTTCAAATAGCTTTCCATCTTTATGGAGTCCTGCAGAGATCGTAGCCAGGATACCTTCGTCTGTGGGCTTTTCCATGTTTTCAACCTCACGATTGAACTACGAGATATAGTCTTCTAGCGACTCATCCTTTTGTTGGAGGATAATTGCAAGGTGGCAGGATGGTACAAGTTATTTTTTCAAAGCTCGATACCGATTGATAAATTGCATTTGAAATTCCTCCTAACTACCTATGGTGCGAGTTGGAAGGTTTCTGAACCATGTTTGAGGCAAGCCCCCTAACGTGGTGGGGAAAATACGGCACTTTACTAGAGGATCAGTCATTTGGAGGTTCATTTGGTCATTGAACGCATCTAACTGATTATAAGGATCACTATCTCCATTATACAATGGGATTCTCAGAATTTTGAGCTTAGGAGGGAAAGGAGTTGTCTCGATTTCCATAGTGAAGGGTGTCTTTTCTTCATAACAAGCTTGGTCGCTTCAATCATAGATCACTCTTCTAGCTATCACAACCTCAAAAGTAGTTTCTCCATCACAAAATCGTAGGTCTCAGTCTTGAAGTTATGACTGGTGTTGCTCAAGCTTTCAGCTTGGTACTGGCTTTTACCTTTGTTGATTCAGCTTTGGTGAGATGCCAGCCTAGTTAACTTTTCCTTTAGGGTTCTTTGGCCCAATTGTTGGAGTTGCATGGCTATTTTAACCTACTACTGAGCACATAGATTTTGAGCTTGTGTTAGGGTGCTAACTATTTTCGCCCATTCCTTTACTATTCCTTCAATCGTTTCTTGAATTTGACGTTAGGCTGCAGAGGGAGAACTGGCAGTGTCTCCTATGGTAGGAATGGCAAGAGGGTCTGTTGTCAAAATATAGCTCTCTGGAAAGCTATCCATAATGTTTGTATCTTTGATCGGTTTACCCTTTGTCATTTCAATTGAGCAAAGTATAGTAGAAATATAAGGAGCCAACCAGAAAGAACAGGTGGATCCCTACGGATAGTGCCAAAATGTTGATGGTGGTTTTTGGTTAAACCCAAATACTGGCCAACGAGAGGTTCTTTTATGGGATCCAAACTGTTCTTCTAGTTAGAGGGGATGGAAATGGATGGAGGTAGAGAAGGAAAGATATAACACACAGGAGTTTAATGTGGTTTGGCCAAAAATGGATAGTACCGTTCTTTACGTCCATGGTATTGTTTTATTTGGAGAAAGTCTTCTACGATGGCTACACTCTCATGAGTTTCTCTCTTTTTTACGGACTCTTTTTGTGTTTCTTAAGAGTCCTCTTCATGTTTCTTTCTCTCTGTGTCTTTGTGTGTGTTTGTGTGTGTTCATGTGTCTTTTGATTATGGATTTGTCCCCCATTTATAAAAGATAGAGGAGGGTACACTTGTAAATAAGATAAACAATAAATTGTTACATCAAGCTAATTAATAGGAGAGGATGTTACAAGTGTGGCAAGTTGTCTTCTGTAGAACTACTAACAAGACTTGTTAGAAGAAACACTTTCTACGTGTGAGGCCCACAGGGTTCCTTTTATAGAGGCGGTGCAAGTTGACCTTGTTAGACTCCAGCTCGTGCTTGATCCTCAGCGATCTTGTGCGCAGCGCGGTATCAATCTGGAGTTGGCAGTGACATCCAGACCATTCACAGTGAGCTTTATTTTTAGCGATCTAGCAGCCTTTATTCCAACGCACTTTTAGGCTCCTTGGAGATTCATTCAGTACCAAATTTTACCCATAACAAGAATTATCCTTATCCTTTACATTTCATCCTTTCTCTTTATTGGCAAGATGAAAACTTGTTAGTAGGAAGGAGTACAAAAACTACAAGGTGCCTTACAAGTGTACACACTTGGAGCCTCCTCCTTGGCTTCTTCTTAGAAGTTAAAAAGACCAAACTTATGCTATATCATTTACATATGTAAATTATGCAATTCACACCCCGACATATATGACTGAATTAGAAAACATCTTGCTAACTAACTTCACTTTTGTTATTGTGAAAATTGCCGAATGGAACAATTTGTTTCTTAAGCAAACTGAGAAAACTACAAATGTTGAACAGAAACTAATTGATGCCCTGTACATTTCAATACTTACAAACCATGAATAAATCCCTTATGCTAAGCCAGAAATGAAATGAACAAAATTCATTGTGCAAATGATTTTGATAAATTAAACTATTCTTTATCGTAACTCATTTTCTTCCTTCATCTAAAGAAAACATTCACACTGTCGAAACTCTAGATCTTCACATCAACCAAATAATTACTTCTTGTATCCTACTTCTTAAGTTGACAAGTGGACAAATGATTCCTCAAAAAACTAGTAACTCCAAACGCACTGTACAAATACTTAACATGCAAGGCATTGGTTCTCGAACCATCTTCCAAACTAGAAATCAAAGTGACTGAATTATTGAGATACTCATGATAAGAACGACTTCAGAAATTTCTCATCACTCAAAGGTTTTATTGGCACCATGATAGCCAGATGATATCATCATGTTAGATAACACCTCTTAATATAATTCTTGTCTTCTTGAGCAAATGTTGTCATTTTCCTCAACATGCTTGATTGACTCCACATTTCCACTACAAAGCCAGACATATAATGAAGGCAATAAAGGCGTAGAATTACTACCTGCAATTATGTCAACATGACCTACAACTATTACAATTCCATAAACTAATTTGGCATTGTAAGGTATATAAATAAAATGGATGAGAAAATTGTTCACACCTCAAAAAGACCTTCGCTCCAAGTCCTTGGTTGCATGTAATAATATGGTGCCAGAAAGCACAATAATAAAGTCACATATTTCTGATGCAATGGTTCCACCACTTTGGCCACCTAGTCCTGTAAACATATGTTTGACATGTAATTTTTACACTTTGAAATTTTTAGATGCCCTACATTAGATGCCATAAGTAAATAACTAGTTGACAATACCTTGAACATTATCATGCAACCTAGGATTGTAAATGATGTGAACATGACATAATATATTGGAGACACAATTGTAGTGTTGAAGGTGTCAAGAGCCCAAATTACCAGAATCATGTTATCAGATAAGAATAATCAATTCAATATGAAATTTGTAAATGGAATCTTTTCTTTGAATGAGGCTTACTGAGAACTTGGGTATAAAATCTTCCATTTCCACAACAAGCATTCTTCAAACCAAACAAAAATCCAAATCCAGAAAAAAAAACATAGACAGCTACTAAAAAAAAGCCTTACCTTCTTTGAAGGAATGCAAAAGAAGAGTGAAACAGAATAGAACTAAAGAGAAAAATGGATCTGTGAGCAGAAATGCAGAGCAATGAAACAAAGATACAGAGCAAAAAGGTAGGTCACATATAGGATGCAGACAAGCAAATCTGCTAGTAGGAGAAAGAAGTGGCAAAAAAGAAAGTTTGAGCAAGTAGATCAACGAGAAGGAAGCAGCTGATGGGAAGGGGAGATGTAGTTGAGGTGGAAGGAAGAAATGTAGCTTGGCCGAAAAGGAAGGCAACTCACAATAGTTTTTTGCCCATTTTCCACCCAAAAACGGGCAAAAAAAAATTAGTGGGACCCAAATCCTATTTTCCAATCCATTTCCTTTTTACCCTTTTTTTCTTCTTCAACCAAGTAGTGGAAAAACCTTCATTTTCCTTAAAACTTTTCTTTTCCACCCTTTTTCCTTCAACCAAGCAGTTGTAAGTCTAATAGGAAGTTAGACTTAAATTTTTTATAACCCATATCCAAAATAGTAAGTTTGGAAATAGATTTTTGAAGTGAAGGCTCAAAATAAAGCCTTTGTCCTTCAAAAACAAATTTCTCTCCTTCCCCATCGGTACCACTTGAAACAAAGAAGGAAAAAGGAGTGCATATTCTTCTCACTCATGAGGAAAGAACATTTATGCTCTTTTGCTAAATGAGACAAGACAACTAATAAATAGAAGTTTATTTTCATCTACATTAGGAACTTGATGTGACTTGTCATCTAGTTATTTCCTTAAAGTTCAACTAAACTAACTAGTAACTTAGCCAAAAACTCATCATTGCATGTCACATTACTCATTTTCCTCACTTTTATTTAATATTTTCTCTACAACTTCAAAGCCCACCATAAACCACTCTCAATTTCCACCTTCTTTTAACTTTCAAGCTTTTACAAGATCTAAGGTAGTAAAACTCATGTAAATTCTTTCTTTTTTTAATTTCTTCTTTCTCTTTTACCCAAAAAATGCTAAAAAAAAGTGGGAGGAGAAAAGGTTTTAAAGTTTCTCTATTCACATAAACTTGAATCCTAATCTTTCTTGTGTTAACTTTAAGTGAAAATCTCCAAGAAATCTCCCTTCTTAAGTAAGCAACTCTCTTTCCTCTTTTTTTATGAGTTGCATAGTAAAATTATTTTTCTAGACTTATATATTTACCTATCTATAACATTTTATGAAATAATAACTAAAAATACTAATGTTGTTTATTGTGGAAAAAAGAAATGAAATGGCTTCAAAATAAAAAGGATGAGACTGGCCAAAATTTATGGAAGTAATTTATGAAGACTTTTGTTTGTATTAAGAATATTGTGTATTTATTTATTTTATTTTTATTTTAGTTTTTCATGAATCTTAATCCATGGAATATCTTTTGTAGGCTTTGTATATATTATATTATATTATGAAAGGAATAAAATTTTTTTTTTACTTGTAATGCATATAGGAATGTATGAAAAAACACAAGACAAAACTCCACTCATCTCTAGTGGTAGTTCAGGTGCCCCATAAAAGATGAGTAAGGAAATTTTTATTTCCAAATGCCCTATCTTTACATGCAAACCATAGGCGATATAGCCACATGGTGGAATGCAAGTTGAAGATTCTACGCAGAAATCTTAAATTTGAAAGGGAAGACTATGAGTTGTACTTTGTGAAAAGGTGATGTTTATTTTTTGTAACTTGAAACAAGAAAGATGATGCCATAAAAGAAGAATAAATGGTTTAGTATAACAGGGAAGATGGACTTGGTAATAAAAGTATATTTTTTAATCACTTGAACAATGTGTATAGATGGCCCAAAAAGGGGGGCAAACTTGATTTATGATGATGAAAGCGCAATATTGGGCAAATTGATGAAATAAAAATGTTGAGGAAGTAATAAAGGCTCAATGTCATTTGTAGGAGAGAAGGTTATGGATAAATGGAAGATAAAGGATAGAAGAAAGAAGGCATGGGTGAAAGGAGTAACAAGGAGGAATCTTTATTTCTTATTGTCAATTTTTATGAAATTTTGAAATTTTTGAATAAATATGTTTCCTTATTAAAAATTATGAAATAATGAAAATTATTAATTTATCCATGTGTTTATTTAAGACGAAAAAAGATTTAATTCTAAATTTTAAGTTTTGAATTTGTAAATATATCATTTCTAAGGAATTTGTTTGTAACTCAAACGCTCACCAATGGTTAGGTTAGATAGTTATTTACTGAGCATTTATACTCACTTTGGTTGTTGTATTTTTTTTAGATATTGTTGAAAAATCTAAATTGCTCTAACTATAAACCCTGGATCATATACTAGCAATCAACTTTGAGACTTGCACTTGGCATTCAATCACTACTAAGGGTAAAAATGGCATAAGTAGTTTATCAAGGGCCTATGACCTAATTTAGTCTGACCTGTTTGTTTTAAAAAGCCAAGCCTAGGTTAATAATTATGCCTATTTAGATAAATAAGTCAAACCTATCTTCTTTAGACTTGGCTCATAAGTCTATTAGACTAGCCTATTTAATAATTCATATATTTATAATATATATATATATATATATTAACTAAGCTGTAAGTCTATTTTAGGCCTTAACTTGTTGGCTTATTTAAAGGCTTATTTATACAAGTAGTCTTTTAAACTGGCTAACAGGCTAGGTTAGGCTTCTTTAATAGGCCAAGCTGAGTATAAATTTTAAACTTATATAAAATAATAAATCAAGCTTGTATCAATACTTTACAAAGTAGGTTTGGCTTATTTAAGGTAAAGCCTAGCTTACCTAGCATATTTTCACCCCCAATCATTATCGACTAGAGTTCTACTAATTCCTTATAATTGACATGTATGTATGTATATAAAAAAAATATAAAAGCTAAAGATGATTAAAAAAGGCTTTAGTAGTATGAAAAAGAAAAGAAAACATGAGTGAGTTTGAATGTCAGGGTTTGGACCATTAATACTCTTGTAAAGTTTGTAAAAGGATTTGGTCCAATCCAATCAATTGTAATTTGTCTATTTTGAATGACATAAGTATTTAAGTTGAATCTTGCAGTATTTAGAAATTGCTAAATTAATAAGATTAGTATTTGACTTGCTTTTATTAATAGGGCTTGGTTTTAATTATGAATCCACTAATCATTTCTTCTTTTTTTTGAACTTCATTAGAAATATTTATAATTGAAATTAATTTAAGATAATCTTATATTATGGAAATAAAATAATGAGATAAAAGAATAGAAATACAAAGCAACAATAACAACAAAACATATTTTAAGCCCTTATCATGAATTCGAGCTTGAAACAATGACCATGTCACAAAGTTAAGATTTATCCTAACATAAATTAAATTATATACTCCAGTGTCATACTTTAAGGTCCTTTTTTGTATGATGAAAACAATAAAAGTTATAACAGTTTCACTTACAATGTTGAGATCTCTGATTTGGCTTTGAAATTATACATCTCCAAATGATAGGTATTCTACATGAAACTCACCCTAATTATTAAAATATAATCAACATCTACACTTTGGCATAGAGAAAGTAAATACATAGCTTATCTTCCTTAGATGGAATGCCCGGTTATGTTTGCTATTGAGACTTAAGGATATTTCTTTGAAGGTGATGCACCTTAAATAAACATTATTATCATATGATAATGATGGTAGTATAACTATGAATGGCATAAAGTAGGAAAGAAGAAGAGAATTTCAATCAATAAATAAAGAAGTAAAGAAAAGGATAGAAGCACATAGTTAGTTTCATTTTGTCAAAATGCTTTATGATATGTAGAGAACTTAATGCCCCAGTTTTATTCCATTGATTTGTGTCATATAAGTAGATTTTGAAAGAAGAAATAGTCAAGAATCATCATATTACCCTATAATCAATTCTTTGGCTAGCTTTCTTTGTAATGAGAAATATAAGTTAGAAATCCAACGACTAAGAGTCATAGAAGTGCATAATTCCTATTGTTTTTGTGAGATCATCAAAATTTTCATATAAACATTTTTCAATAATTAATATTGAATATGCATGAAAATTACTTCTATGATAGTTTATCTTACTACTTTTGAAGATTATATTCTATACAAGGCATAATAAGCACAGTTGATGCCATTGTTTAAAGAATTATGTCATGCTTATTGCTACAATTTACCATAGAAAAATAATATTATAAGACATGTTTACAAATTTCTATACTAACTCATTGTTACTCTTTTATATGCGAGGGAATAAAAAATATGCAAAGTTCAATGCTCATCTTAGAAGTACATTCCACAAGGAAGACATGACAAATAGAAAAAAAGATAGCGAAATCACTTTCTAATATTAGAAAATTTAGAATACAAATTGAGAGCCCAAAAATACCAATCAGCCCAAAAGCCTAGAAGATGATGAACTCTCCAATCTATTGATTAAATGATCATTGGTTGAAGACCACACCCTGTTTAAGGGTTATTACTTCCTTGGTAGCTCAACACATGTACTCTTTACTTGCTTATGCATTCATAGCACAAGATTTTACTACTTAAGCAGCATTATATACTCATTATCAATATATCATAGGATTCATCATGACAGGAGCTTTTAGGAAAGAATTGGAATGTAATAATATCGATTCATACAAATACAGAAGAAAGGGTTCTCTATTGATTCAAACACTATACCTATAGGATAGGGATATAGAAAGAGGAAAAAAAATCGAAGGTTTGCCTAGAAACAAGGGACTGGCCCATAAAAAGGCAACATGCACCATCCATTATTCTTAGACACCCACCAATTCATACTTCTTTTTGAGTAATCACTAATTTAAGCACTTAATTCTACTTGATGGGTCCATCTCTTTCGCTTATAGCTAGCTTTATTCATTGTGTAAGATTTCTTGGTCACAATTGGTTGACCTAAGCAAAAGGAGCTTTCACAAGCCAAAAAGCTAAAAACTAACAAGCGGTAGAAAATTTAGGATGATGAACTATGTGTTTGGTCAATCAAAAGGAGAAAATAAAATAGTGAGAATCAAAAGAAAATTTAAAGAAGTGAGCCATGAGTGTATAATCAAACTTGAGTAGTTCCCCTGATGCTATATTAAACACAAGCAATTCCCTCAATACTTAAAACTCAAGCATTTCCCATGGTGTCATACCAAACCCGCCCAAGCCATTCCCTTGATATTGAAAACTTGGGCAA
This sequence comes from Saraca asoca, assembly GCA_026873985.1. Lineage (NCBI taxonomy): Eukaryota > Viridiplantae > Streptophyta > Magnoliopsida > Fabales > Fabaceae > Saraca > Saraca asoca. The sequence continues at coordinate 20,110 of JANHAO010000300.1, forward strand.
TTCCCTCAATGCTATATCAAACCTAAGCAATTTTCTCAGTACTAAGCAGTCCCGTTAGTATTGAATTTACCCAAATAGCTCCCCTGGTATCAAATTTGGGCTAAGTGAACCTTTTGATATTAAGTCAAGTTCTAGTGGCTCCTCGATATTATGTTGAGCCTCAAGATTTAGATTTATTGCTATAAGCATATAACTGAACCATTATGAGCTCCAAACAAGAGACATTTGATGCTCAAGCAATCGGAACTCTCATAAATCCAGATAAAATATCTCTCTAACTTACTACAAATAGTCTACTTTGAGAGAAGCTATTCAGTGTTTAAGAAATATATATCTCTGCAAATTCTATACTTGACAAAAGGTACACCACTAGAATCAAACTCAATAATCTCCTCCTAGCAAACGCTCAATAAACCTTGCTCAAAGGATGAGGCAAGTGACACAGCCCAAAATAATCAATCAACTAAGAAAGGGCTAACCAACTTATAGAAAACCAGTCCTAATCTAATGAGACTGATTGTGTGCCCACCAAATACAAGTTATTCAACTAATATAAAGCTCAATTGTTTGATATGAGCCCAATCATCCATAATTAAAATTTATTCATCAAGTTATGTATTACCACATCATCCTTGATACCAACTTTCTGTATAAACAAAGGTAAACACCCTATAAAGGCACCTTCACTTTCACTCTCATTCTATACTTTTTTTTGGGTAAAATACAAATAACTCCTCTAAACTAAGGTCTAGTGTCATAAAATCCCATGAAATTTCAAATTCTATAAATAATCTCCTAAAGTTTTTAAAAAACTGAAAACTTCAAAACTCTTGGTTTAAAGAAACATGAAAAGGCATATAAGTCATCTCTTTAACTGTTTTTTTAGCAAAGTAAACTTAAAGTAATAAAAAATATTAAAAAAATACATATCTCACCTCCTTAAATGCAGTCGAACTAAGTTTCAATAATAATTTATTTTTGCCTTCAATCATGTTCTAAATGCATTAAAAACTCAATCCTCGATAGTAATAGTTTAGTTCAGAGAAAACTCATACATAAATTCACGTAAAATATATTTAAAATCATTCAAGGATGACTTACATGCATTTTTTTTTTATTTTACTAGAATTTTAATATTTTCAATTTTTTGAAAATTTTTTAGATTATATGTAAGATTTGAAACTTTAGGAGGTTATGTGACTTAGGGGAGACAAATGGAATAGAAGAAAATATCAATCTTGGCAAGGTTAAAACTCCACTATGATTGTTTCTAGCTTAGATTCACATTTAAGGGTAAGCTTAAGATACAAATATATACTTAAGAAATTTGCTCTCAAAAAACTTTGATTATATTAAATTGAATACTTATTCAAAAGAGGGTTACATAGCTTATTTGTACTAAAGTTTGAAAAATAAAGTATAGAGAAAAAACCAAGTTGTAGCAAGCTAACTTACTTCTACAGTAGGTTGGGCTAAGCTGTGATGAGTTATGATAGGTCAAGAGCCAATGTAAAAAGTGGAGCTGGACAAAGCAAATCAAATTGTTTCTGCAACAAGGTAACTGGATAACTTGTGGTGGGTTATGATAGGCTAAGAGCCAGTGTAGTAAGTAGGGTTGGTTAAAACAGATCAAGTTGTTTCTGACAACTTGGGTAAAATCGGACAAACTTTACTTCATTATGCAAGATGAAACTTTATTTTAGAGTTAATTATATTTTGTCTTACTTTTTTTTTTCATGAGATTAACGTCTTAACTACTAAAATACTTGTTTTCTCATTTTTGTAAGTTTTGAAAAATGAGATATCTCACCAACAAACTTCAATATTTTTTTTTTCATGAATTCCACTTTTACCAAAAATATTCTCTTGATTTTTATTTAAGTATATCCATAAGTTTATTTTATTTTGTCACAATATCCATAATTTTATGAAAAACAAAATATTCTCGCTTTATCTATTTTTAGTAACAGTGAACGGAAGCAAGAAAAGACAAAGAAGTATTTCCATTTTTTTTTTAATTCTGTGGGCTGATCGACTTTGCTTTACACTCTTTCTCTGTTTCTCTCTCCCACTTTTCCATTGGACTGCGCGCGATCCCACATCCCCCCTCCATCTTAATCCAAGTCCCCGATTTTCTTGCGAAAATACCTTCTTTTTCACTTCAACAACTTCTATATTTTCTCACTAGCCAAACAACACATGCACCAATAACAATACTAAATTTCAGTACCCTCCCATTCCCAATAGTTGCAGGAGCAACTCCCACTTCAACCCTAGACCTCCATGGATCCTCGCCGAGGTCCACGAGCTGTAATCGACCCCAAGGTTCGCCAAGTCGGGTTCTTCGCTCCTGGAGCTCCACCCGAACGCTCTCAATCGGGTCCACCCAACCCAACGTTTGCTTCATCTTCTTCTCCACCGGTATCTGATATTTCTCCCTCTGGCAACTCACTCTCGCCGGTGATGATCCCTCCGCCACGCCATGCTTCTGACAACTTGCTTCAGCATACTCGTCCGGTGGCGTTGCCCGCTATTTCGCCACTTCGGAGTGAATCCATTGCCGTTGGCAGCTATAACTCTTCTGAGATTTTTCCATCTCCCATGTCTCCATCACTGTCTTCCTACTCAAGCAAGATGGTTGGTGGTGATGGAGAATTTTTCAATGGGGTTGCATCGCCAGGTCGCGGAGCTAAAGGCAACGCTGGAAAGGTGGCATCTTCGTTTCCTCGCGTAGGATTTGACTTGACTGCAATGAAGGCTAGTACTGTTCCGGCCAGTGAATTGACGACGGTGTCGGTTGTGAATGTCTCGCTTAAAATTACTGGTGTGTTCCGAGGTTCTTACTTGCTACGATGTTGATTTTTTTTTTTTTTTTTGAATTATTATCTCTGCCTTATTTTGAAATGGTTTAAATTGAGTCAAGGGGGATAATCAATGAATTTGAGCTTAAACTGATTATAGATCATTTAGTGCGGCTTGAAAGTAGAAACTAAAAGTTGAGAGAATCAATTTAGTTTTATTTTAGAGCGTGTTAAGCTATATTTTTTCTGAGAAGGGTAATGACAAAGTGTGGGCCGTAGACAGATAGATGCTGAGAACTCTATTTATTCTTAAATTTTAAGTGATTTGGATAGCGGAAATGAATAGATTTTTACGAAACAAAAAGCTTTCTGCACTAAATTATTGAATTTGATTAATGCCACAAAACCATTGGAGGATCAACTGGAAAATTTCTGATAATGATAGGCTAAATCAAAGGATCTGCTTTGCATCCTTTTCCGTATGTTTTGATGATCGAAAGGCATAAGCCTTGGTGCATGCCTTTCACAGTTGGTAGTCTTAGACTCCTATTGGATAACTAGATAGGAGGGAAGACCAAGTTATACATATGGAACTTACAGTTTAGAGGGTTTGCTTCTGTAGGATGAAGGCACTGGATATATTCTATATCTTCGGCAAAAATCGTATGAGTCATGGCTTAATTAGGAGAGGAGTAAGTAAGGAGCGAAAGGCTCTTTGGACAATGGGCAATGCATGCCATTATTTTGGAGTATTTGGTTGGAAATGCAAAAATATTCTGCGTAGAAGTGAAGAATTATGAACTGGTTTGCACTTCTGCATACTTTGCTAACATTTTTTTTTTCCTTTTTCTAAAAGAAAATTGGGTTAGGAGTGAGGAATCTTGAAATGGTTGGCACTTTGCAGTTTCTGGTGCTCATCACCATGGTAAAATATGATTAGGATATTTGAAATTAGGTCACAACTGATTGGATGAAGGGTTGGCTCTTTTTGTCATCAGATATTTAATATACTCTCAAGGCCATGTTAAGCATTCTTGTGTTCCACACTGCTCTGTGGTATGCGATTGAAACTACTAAGAAAATTGATGTGTTGGAAAACAAGGAAGGATGGGATAAGAAATGGAAGATGTTGCATTAGAGATAGGGCTAGCTCCTCCAATCGAAGATAACATGATAGAATATTTTGGACTTGTACAATCTTGGAATACTGTGTGTGAAAGGTAAGAGAACTCTAGTTTGACTATCTAACCTGACCTAATGAAGACCATATAGGCGTGAGTCAAAGCTGCAAGGAAGATACGTTTGCAATAAGAGCAGAGGAAAGTATGGCATTAGATAAAGTTTATTTTTTATTTATATTTTTTTTGGAATGTAAATGGCTACAAGAGAATACATTTATAGGCCTTAATTAAAATTTAAAATTAAAGCTTGTTATAGTTATTGTAACAACGTAGGGTATTGCTTCATCCTGTACCTGATTGGGCAAATGCCAAAATATATTCCTAGTCATAAGTTGATCAATATATTTGATTATTTCTGATAATTTAGAAATGAAATTAGTAAACTAATCGAAGTATTACGAAGTTGAATGCCTCCATTTGTCACATTGATATTCAAAGTGCTGTTGATTACTCCTACATGTATTTTAACATTTTGCCAGAAGTGAAAGTCAAATCCTATTACATTTATATCCTTTGAAGCGATTTCTTAACTAAATTTCACATCTACTTATTACTTAATGATTGGAACACCAATCATACCGGGATGTCTATGGGGTTGAAATCTTTTAAATTTTTTGAGCTACTGACACAGGACAGAAGCGTGAATATAGGTATTAGATTACGCTCTAGTTGCGATGACCTAGAATCCATTAGGAAAATAACTCTATAATCCACTAGAAAAGAGAACTCGTTGATATCATTGAAATAAGAAATATAAGGTGTATTTTGTTATTTCGTTTTACACATTGATGCCTTATTTATAGGCACGGTAAGACTTTGTTGCCAATTAAATATCTTTCTAAAACACTTCCAACAAATATAGTATCCTACTACAACTCTAATTCTATATTATTTATTCTAAAACTACTCTAAATATCTAAATAAAATCCCTAAAAATAATACCTACAAAAATTATATAATTATGAAAATCCAAACGTACTTGTGTTTGATCCATTTTTTTTGTCCTACATCAGTCCCCTCCACTTCAGAAAAACTCATCCTTGAGTTCATAGGTTGATCTTGAAGCCTACCATTCCATATGAAAAAATATTTTGAATAGTTGGAGATCTTAAAATTCTTTGCAGCTTGTCTCATCATGATTTGAGAAATTATAGCCCAATCTACTTCCATCTTAATTTGGAAACAACTTGAATGTTGGAAATTACTGGTTTGCTTTGGGAGTCTTCATTAAAGAAATTTGTTGGAATTTCTATAATCTCCAAGTATTGGTCTTGTACAGCATCATCTTCTAATGGTTGAATAACTTCTTTGTTGATGATTTGTGAATAGTCTTCTTCTTGACTGGTTGATTGGAAACAATTGTCTGTGTTCTTCAATAAGTAAACCCTTTGCAACTTGAACCTGTGGAATTTCATCTACCTTCTTGATGGCTTCTTGTGTTTCTTGTTTGTGTTGTACCTCTTCATTGATTCTTTTACAGCAAATTCTTCTTGTATATAGTTATTAGAAAATTTCAATCCTGCCTATCCTTGCAATTCTTGAGAATTGAAAACTTTTTCTTTGAGCTTTGGATATATATTACCAAAAGAAGGCTCATCATAATTCTCAAGAAAAGAATATACTCTTTTTCCCACTCTATAAAACTTCCTCGTAGTCATTGAGGAAAAATTCCGCAATTAAAAGCCTTTTCATTTTTTACCAAGAAGAAACTTTCCTCATACCTTCTTGAACTCTATATTTCTTTAATTTCCTCAACCAATCCTCAACATCATCAATCAATTTGTAAGATGCAAGCCAGATTTGGTCAAAATCTGAAATTTCTTTAGTCTCAAAGTAATATTCAAGATCTACCAATCAATTATAAATTCCCGTTTGAAGAAATATCTATCAAAACAAGGAATTTCGTGGAAATCAAGCATGAAAATACTATCCTGCCAGCCACCACTGAGGGGACTGCTTTGTACACAACTACAAGCCATCAAGCAAGGTAGGTCCCTACTCTGATATCACTTGACTCGGGCCAAAAGTGTGAACATAGGTACTGGATAACGTTCGTGTTTACAACCTCGAATCCACTAGGAAAATAATTCTGTAATCCAGCAAAAAAGAGGAAAACTCATTGATATCATTAAAATAAGAAATATAAGGTGTATTTCATTTTACACATTGATGCCTTATTTATAGGCACGATAAGACTTCCTCGCCAAGTAAATATCTTTCTAAAACACCTCTAGCTCATATAGTATCCTAACTCTAATTTTATATTATTTATCCTGAAACTGCTCTAAATGACTAAATAAAATCCCAAAATACCTACAAAAATTACATAATAATTATAAAAATCCAAACATAGTTATGTTTGACCCATCTTCTTTGTCCATCATCTATTGAAACTCTTAATATTCTTGTTGCAATTTATCTACCAAACCTCCTAATATTTTAGAGAATTTTTTTTTTCTTTTGATAGAAAAATATTTTACAGAATTGGAAGTTCAGTTTTTTTTATTCTTTTTTATTTTCCCCATGAAAGTTCTATTCTTTGTCTTAAATGGTTTTACTAAAGATATGGTATTTGATCGAGCACCGTGGCATTGAGTGATCCATGTAGCTAACCCCATCTAATGGGATAAGGCTTGGTTATTCTTGCTTCTTGTTGAAAGTTCTATCTTTTGGCACTTATTAAAATTCGACCTAAAAGCTTAAGGTCTTTGGAGAAGTCCCAAGGGTTGTTTTTAATTATATCTGTGGCACACCTACCCATGCAACATCCCTTTGGATTTGAAGTATGGATGAAGCATAGCCCCACCACCACTATAATGTGCTGAAGTATAATCTAATTGAGAGAATGAGGGTGGTAAATATCAAACCCTTGACGATTTGGTCCTAAAGGCTCAGATACTGCATCCAAAACCCAATCAACCTAAAAGCTTTTGCTGTTAGAAAAAGACCTTGGAATGGTTTTCAATTTAAATATCTTCACTTTATCTTTCGTTTCAGTGATTGCTTTATCAGTTTGGAATTTTGATTTGTAGCTGTTGAATCAGTTTGGTTTGCTTTTTGTCAACTGTCTTCTGTACATGCGAATGTGATTATAAGAGAGGTCTTCTGTTGTCTTCATACATGATCTATATAGTAGAGTCTACAATTTCAGAAGTATTGATTGTTTAGAATTGGAGCATTTTTAAATTTTTTTCTTCCCTAATTCTTATTAGAAAAAGAAAAGGCAGACAAAGGAGGAGGATCGTCGATGGAGGTGAAAGACCAATCTACAAGTTCAAAACCACAAAAAGAGAAAACTACAAAAGCTGAGAGGCGTGCTCTTCAAGAAGCCCAACGAGCTGCAAAGGCTGCTGCAAAAGGTGTGCATTAGCTTGTTCGTGTTTGGTTAGAATTAATTAATAGTTTATTAGTCAATGTTACAATTATCTTTTTTTTATTGAGAAAAAATGAAATTTTATAAGGTAGAAAAGAGTTACATAACCATAGGACTTGGTATGCTCCTGGGAAAACCCCCAAAAATAAAAAACGCATCAATGTGAAATGCTTGCTAATCTCTCTGCATATCCACGTAAGAAACCCCTTTAAAAAACCATTAGCTGTACGTCAGGGACAAATGCACCCCCTTATCCGTAAGAGGCAGGAGAAGAAACTGATCACTTAATATTGTAGCATTTCTTTCAAACTAAATGCACTACATGACTGCATAAACAGCACACCATCATGGAGTTACAGCTATCTAGTGCTTTCCCCGTAATTATATTGTTTGTGCACCAACTATTCAGTATGCGTGCCACTTAACAGGCATCATCCTGAGACCTATATGCCAACTCTTCTCTTCCTCCTTCCCTAAAGTTACAGCACAGCTTAAATGGGGAATTTACAATGGGCTTTCTTTAAGTTTCTTTTTCTCTGAGTCACTGTGACCCTGCTAATTTAGTATGGCTTTCGCTATAATGTGTTGTTAGCTGAAGGAAATAAGGCATCTGGAATAGCAACCTCTGCTAATACAAAATCAGCTAAAGCTGCTAAGCCTTCACAGAAGGTAGATAATGTTGCAGTTGCAGTCTCTGAGAAGAAAGGAGGTGAGCGTCCATTGGAAAAGGAAAGAAAGAAAGAGGTTCCTCAACCACGCATGCAATATGATGATAAGAGCCGAGTTGAGAAAGCTAAACGACGTGCTGTGGTAAAACAAACTGAAGCTAGGAACAGAGTTGAGTTGTTCAGGCATTTGCCACAATATGAACATGGAAGTCAGCTTCCAAATCTCGAGGCAAAGTTCTTCCAACTTGATCCTATGCATCCTGCTGTTTATAAGGTATTATCTTATCCCACAAGTAGATCATATCCTTTTATAATTTATGTTGCCCCTCCAATGGGAACTCTAACGTGCTATAGCCTATTAGTATTATCTGACTATAGAGGCGCAACCTGGATGCCATGAGTTATATTCAAGGGGGGCTGTGGTCTTGCTACCTTCATTCCTAGTGTCAAATACCAACTAAAAGGGGGCCTATAAGCAGGGTGGTTAAAGTTGTGCCATGGTGCATGGTGCTGAGCCATGCAACACCTGTGACATGGCACATTTCATCTGCTGCAGCATGGTGTGTGCCTTTTTCCATTTACAATGGTGCATGCCATGTGCGTCATAAGAAAGTCAACAAAAATTCTTCTTTTATTGGGAAAATTTCTAGTTTTAGGAAGTTTTTCTTTTGCTTCTGCATTGTGTCTGATTCTTCTCCTTTTCTCTTTCTTCTTTTCTCACGTGCAGCCCTCCTGTCCTTTGACAAAAGCAAATTAAATCAAATGTAAATCAGTGTTCCCCATCATGAATTTTAGCATCTTCTAAAACAGCCTTTTTGACGTTCTTGTTTGCACCATATTGCTAAAAATCTCAATGCTTGAGTCCTCATCTATATTTATTTTCATTAAGAGAATGAGTTTCTTTCCCAATAAAACAAATCATATGAACTCCTATTAGTGTACCAGTAAACACCTAAAGTTTCAACTAACAACTTTTACTCGAAATAATCCTTCATTAAATATGAGAACTCTAGCCAACTTGTCTAAGAAATGAGATGACTGTTTATCTTTCCATACTAAAAGATTCTCGAGTCTGTTGCCTAAGATATTAACCCAGATTCTTTCTGAGAATGATATATCATGGAGTTGTTTGATGTGTTTAATGCATGGCAAATGCAGATTTTGGATGATTCTCATGTTATGTTATGACTTTTGTATGAGAGTGAGTTTAAAACCATTTTCATATATATTCTATTAAAAAAACCATCTTCACATATACTGGTTCTTTGCTTTCATAATTTTTTTTTCATTAAATATATTTTAAATATTTCTAATATAACTTATGCCATGGCTCCAGAAACCCTTATCATTGTACTTTGCCATAAGTAAAGGGCAGTGTGAAAGAGATATCAAGTACTACTTGTCTTACTTCAGTAGTATGATTGGAAACGCCCTCTTGCTCATTAGTTAGGTAACATGTGCCAAATTGTCAAAGCAATTTTCAGTTACATGGGTTGTAAGAAGAAATGAGCAGTGAAAGTTGATAATCTTCTGGTGGCTATGTTTGTTTATGAGGGTGGTAAGATCAAGATAGGGTGCAATATGTCACTAGTAAAGAATAGTATTTTTTATCCAAAATTTTGTTTTAAATTAGAAACAAAATCCAAAAGATTGTTTGACACCTCATAGAGGCTTAAAATTATTTTAGACGTTGTATTACATTATTATATAGCACTTGTCTTGCCAAATCTACTTCTATCTGCTGCTTAAGAAGTCATGCTGAATATATCCAAATGATGTATAAAATAAGTTTTACCTGGATACCTATAATATGTTTTGAGATACTCATATTTGCCAAACTGTAATTAAATTTTCTTTCTGGTGTTGTAATGGATGTGAGCCTGTTTTAGAATATTTTGTATGAGACCTTATTGCCTATGTATTCCTTTAATATTTAGTGACACTTATGGTGGTTGTCAGGTAGGAATGCAGTATCTATCTGGAGTTATCTCTGGTGGGAATGCGCGTTGTATTGCAATGCTTCAAGCATTTCAAGAGGCCATAAAAGACTATAGAGTTCCACCTGAGAAGACTCTCGGGAGAGACCTAACTGCTAAAATGAGTAGTTATGTCTCATTTCTTATTGAGTGTCGGCCTCTTTCAATTAGCATGGGAAATGCCATTAGATTTCTCAAGGGTCGAATTGCAAAGCTGCCTTTGACTCTGTCTGAGTCTGAAGCAAAAACTACTCTCCAGTCAGATATTGAGCGTTTTATAAGTGAGAAAATTATACTTGCCAACAAGGTAATAGTGAAGCATGCTGTCACCAAAATAAGAGATGGTGATGTTCTTCTTACTTATGGGTCATCATCAGCAGTTGAAATGATTTTGTTACATGCACACGAACTAGGAAGACAGTTCCGTGTTGTTGTAGTTGACTCTCGTCCAAAGCTTCAAGGGCAACTTCTGCTTCTTAGACTGGTGGAAAAGGGTCTTAACTGTACTTACACTCATATAAATGCTGTTTCTTACATAATGCATGAAGTTACTCAAGTTTTTCTGGGTGCTTCATCGGTGTTGTCTAATGGAACAGTTTACTCCAGAGTTGGGACTGCATGTGTTGCAATGGTTGCTCATGCATTCCGTGTACCTGTCTTAGTTTGTTGTGAGGCATATAAATTTCATGAAAGGGTACAGCTTGATTCAATATGTTCAAACGAACTTGGTATGGACATTTAGCAGTGGCAGATGATGTTGATTCTATATACAATTTATCAATGGGGTTTAAACAGAGTTTGTAAGAAGTCTGAAGTTTCTAATTTTGTTCTTACAGGTGATCCAGATGCCATTTCAAAGGTTCCGGCTAGAGAGGATGTTACTTACCTGGATGGTTGGGCCAACACTGAAAATCTGCAACTTCTAAATCTAATGTAAGCAATTATGTTTGTCTAATATAACACATCAACGAAATTCTCATTTCCCTAATCTGACCATGCATTTCTCAATTGATGGCAGTTACGATGCAACACCTTCAGATTATGTTTCAATGATAGTCACAGATTATGGCATGGTAAGTGCTGGAATTTCAAAGAAATTTTATGCAATTGCTGCTAGAATTTGATGCGTATGGTGTAGAGTACACCTGGTCCAGGACAGTTCAATTTGCATGATGTCGAGCTGGTCTTTAGATGGACAGATCCATTGTGTAGAATCTGTGCAATTATTCTTTTGTGAAGTTTATCTTGAGGATGATCCAAAGAACGGTTAAAAGCATGAAGAAACCAAGCAAATAAATTAATAAATGAAAAGGAGGGTTTTATTATTATTATTATTATTGTGTCCTTTCTTTCCCTTAAATATAAAAAGAAAAAAAGAAATTTATAAATGGAAGAGAGATAGATTAAAAGTAAAGGACGAGATGTCATCATTCCTGAACAAGGTAGATCCTCATCAATAAGGGCTATAATCCTTCCATTTTTTTACACTTGGATCATTATGTTTATACATTCAATATAAACGATGTTTGGTTTAACAATTTCGTTTCTGCAGGTCCCGCCCACAAGTGTGCCTGTAATTGTACGAGAATATAGGAGAGACCAGTTATGGATATAAATGACACAATTGTCGATCATCTCAATTTTGTGAGCATTCAAAACCCCAATTAGCATCCTAATAAAACTGGACAAGTTTGTTGTGATGGATCCCCCTATAGTATTTTGTCATCTTGGAATAATGGTTTGGGCATTTTTGATCTCCTGAGGGCTTGTATCTGTATTTGCTTGTCCCAGTGAAGAGTGTGATTTTTCGCCTCTCCGGGCAGATCTAGCTTTGCATTCTCACCTGCACCAGTGCTTTCTTCTTTTTTGTGTCCTCTGAACTTTGAATAATTATTCGGTCACAATTTTGGTGCAATATGTTGAAATTATTTAGTTGAGTCCCCTCTTTGGTTAGCGGAAAATGAAAATTATAATGAGATGCTGATGAAGTTGTCACTGAATAAGTTAAAGCTGCGATTGCTCTAAGTGACCATTTCAAAAAATTGCTTGCTTGACAACTTGACAGCCATCCAATCCAAGGTGCTTGGACTGGTTCTCTAGCAAATTCTTTATTAAAGATATTGCAATGGTGTGATTTAATTTAGGAGGCTGTGTATTGACGTTTCCTTTTTCTAAAGATAGACTAATCAAGATTCTCCGATTAGTTGATTTTATTTTTACTGTTCAATGATTGATGAAGGAAATATCTTTCCAGATTGTAACATAACTCGAAAGGGGAAGGAGAGGAAATCAAACTTTCTAAGGGATTGGTTTTTTGGATGGCTTAGAATCAATTCTGACTTAATTGATGTGGTTTTTTTTTTTAGTATCCTTGATCAATTCTTTAGAGGTATTTTAGAATCGTGACTTAAAATCATGATTGGATCAAGAGGTACATGGATGGCTTTTTCCATTATGATTTCTTACACTGACTTCTCTAAATACAACCCCAAAGCAGTAAAATCAACTCTCGAATGATGTTATCGAAATGAACACTAAATGTTACACTCTTTAGTAAATCACCATAAATTAGGTCAATTAACCTATATTGAGTCATCTAAGTAGTTATGGAAAGATTGGGTGGCTGTCTAATTGGAAGAAGATTTGTAAATGAAGAGAAATGCAAATACAACCATTCAACCTTGTTGACAATCAGCTCATAACTGGTAACTAACGGCATTATTCCACACTAGTGAAAGAAAAGTTCGCTTTCATAGGCACTTGGAAAAATTTGTATGCACACAGCACTTGCAATTTTATAGAAAAATCATGTTTTTTTATAACCATGTCATAGTAAGTTGTATTGGGACTTGATTTTGGTTGATGGATTTGTAACTTTGTTATGTAATTATGTAAAATTTATACAAAATTGTAATATTTTATGAAAAAATTACAGTAAAATTTTCGGAAAAACTCCTCACAAAATAAAAACTAAAAAATGAAAGTGTGTATAGTACAAAAACATGTTAAGAAGATAGTTGACTGCTTATTTATTCTACATATCACAAATGTTGGATCCTTCCTTTGATCTTATTGTCATTGCTACTCCAAAATTTGGGCAATTTCCGTGTACAACACAAATCCTTTGGAATGTCTAAAAATAAAATATTTTATTTTATTTTTAAATGATGTATGGATTTAAATTAAAACAAATCATTACATATGATTTAATTTATAATTTTTATTTTAATTATATTTATGTTATTATAAAATACATTAGATTTATCAAGAATTTCACTAAAACTTATTTCTTTTAACATAAAACACATGTTATGTAAGTAATTTTATCTTCATTCTAACAATTTATTTATTATGATACAACTAAAATTTATCTTTCAAATGGATTTCATGTATTTTTTCATTATATTTCAAACAAATTGATTTATAAATGAGTTGAAACTATTATTTTTTATATTGTTCTCAATCATTAAAATTTATTTATAAATAAATTAAAATTATTTCTATTAAAATGAAATAAATTTAACTCTAAAAAAATTGATTCCAAATATAATAATAATAAAAAAAGATAACACTGACCAACTTATAATGCAAGAAAAAAAAATCAAAGCAACATGTGTTCATGTAGAGAAGAAAATTATCACAGAGAAGTCTTGCATGGATGGAAAAGGCTAAAAAATAATAAACTAAGATTCAAAGGTACGGAAAGAAACTCAAATAAATTGAAGACAATAACCTGTATATATTTATTTGATTTTTATACATCTACATAGGCTGTATTAAAAAATGGCACACAAATGTTCATCTTCCCCAATTTTGAATCTTCATTAGTTTGCTCTTATGTTGTCAGTTTTACCATTAGCAGGCGTCACAATTCCAAGAATAACAAATCCACCTAAAGTCACGATCAATACACCCAAGCAATTGACAAGCAGAGCTTCTCCGGAATAGAGCGCTATCACCTTGTTGGTTTGAAGGAATGTAGCCTTTTCTAATAAACCAGTAGTAGCTGTAGCTATAGCCAAGGCATATATATAGATCCCAAAGAACACATGCCATGGCAACAGGGCAGCTCTAGTATTTCCTGTACCCCCAGGGTACCAAAATGTCACGAATCCAGCAGCCCACTGATAAAACATTACATTGCAGCAAGAAATCAGATAGATGCAGAAATTGAATCCCATGATTAATAGTACAAAGCACAAGTCAATTAAGGTCAAAAGGATAATAAAGATACCTGAATGAAGAATAAGAGAAGGCAAGCAAGGCCCAACCATGAATGCAGGCTGTAGAAATTGTCAATGCCCTTCTCATTATGAAACTTCAAAGCAGCCCAGACACCAATTACACTTAGAATGAAAGAAACAAATTGTAGTGTAAGATGAACTAATTTTTTGAAGCTTTTAGTTCCTGGTATTGTCTTATATGCGAGCATCCCTGCACCAAGCCATAACAAAATATAAAACAAGTTTTCATGAAATACTCACTTGGCAAGCGTATTAATAGAGAACTAATCAAAAGTTAACTTGGTAAGAAACCACTGTTCATAGACAAATAAGTCTCGTCAGCCTTGTAAAATGTAATTCCTGCAATGCTGTAAAGAGGTGCCAGCCACCCGGCAGTGACATCTCTTATTATCTTTAACCAAAACAAGGACCAGGCCCTATGATCATCCTACTTTTCACCTTAGATTTTCTTGTGGTGAAATGAAGCTTATCTTGGGTTAGCAGAGACTGTATAGTCCTAGGCCTTCAGACCAAAACTACTCGCACAAAAGTTTCATGATGCAGTGCTTGCATGCTTCCATGTCCAATAGACCATCCCATACTACAAGCATATGGCAGGGTAATATATTTTGATAAAATTTTGTAATTAATTTTGATAAACCTTCAAATTCTCTTTCCCTTTTCCCTCCCCTATCTCCTGACACTCCCCTCTACTGTTATTAGATTTAAAAAATCTATGGTATATATAGAGCAATAAGTTCTTGATATATGCTGTGATGTGTGAAGATTCTGGACAGAATGGCAGTGAAAGTTCCAGAGAGATGTTAATAGCTAGTAATAAGTTATATAATACCTTATCTGAAATTAGAAAGTGATCACATTTACCTTCACCGTTGATCAGAATAAGCCCTGTCACCATTAACACTGGATGGACCTGCGAAGGACATGACAACAATAAGGTCATGAAACTTAAAATATCTTACGCCAGAAAGGGCAGAAATTGCAATATGCAAGTAAATGTATACACACATATAGAGCTATATTAAAATAAATCTACAAGCTTTCAACCAATACAAATTAAAGGCGATTCTTTGGTGGACATGTAGAGAGCAACGAGGCCTCGTCCCTTTTTTTCTTTTTTGTAACATTTGGCAAGCTCTTTTAAGTAGATGTTGTTTTCGGTTCTTCATTGTCTGGTCTTTTTTGTTTTTGGGGTTTTCGTAGAAGGATACCAAGTCCTCTGGCTAGTAACTCTTTTCTGCCATCTTAATGAAATTTCTTTTTCTATCAAAAATACAAAATGAATGCAAATTATCAAAATTTTCCCAGAAAGAGTTCATCCACCAAAATGCAAAGCAGTAACAGCCCACAGAACAATTCCTTGACAAATAATATGGAAATATACATTCCGGTCCTGCTCTCCCAATTTACAGTGGAAATTTTTGAAAGCACAATACCAACATACTTATTCATGCTACTGTTGCACTATTCATCATCATACCAACAAAAGTTTTAAGCATAGTTAAAACGTTTACTTCTAAATTACACTGACAAACAGCCTACCTTTTTTTTTTTTCCCTACGTTGTTGCATTCGCAATAAGTTGCTTTAACCATCAGGATTTTAAAAAGCAGGAAACTGAAACAATTACTAGGAAAGATATAATAACACAAAGCGTATAATAGTGACCAAAATAATAATAATAATAATAATAATAATAATAATCCGAAGTCCTAGTCAACTCTCAATACAATCCCGACTAAGCAGAACCATTAAGCCGTAAGCTGCAAACTCACTAGAAATTTTCATTATTAGAAAACCCAATTCGAAAATTCTTAAAATTTTCAAATTCCGTTCCTTTTTCTGTCAAATTCGATTATATTGATAAACATGATTGGAAAAAACATCGACGAAGGGAAGCAGAGAAAATTACATTGAAAATGAGATCTTTGTTATCAGCAGCAAGGGCCAGTCCTCCTCTGAAATGGAGTGTCCACGTGAGAAGCAGAAGCGTGACTAAAACTCCAATCGATCTCACTGTTGGGAAGATCGGAAACCTCACTACCGGCGGTCTGGCCATTTATCTCAAATTCAAGCGGAGAGAGAGAGTCTGAATCAGGGAATCCTTTGATCGAGATGGTGATTTCAACCAACAGGTAAAATGCAATATATATCAACACTTGTGAACGTGAATTGTGATGTACAGTACTGCTTGGTTGAGTCTTTCTTTTCTTTTCTGCAGAGAGGAGCAAGGCATCTCACTCAAATTATTCAAAATTTGTTTTTATCTAACATATTCATTCATAATTGGTCAAATTACATTTTCTCCCTTAACTTTACCACTTATTTTAATTTGGTCTCAAAAGTTTTGTTCTTTATTGATTATCATCTTGCAAAATACAAATTCATTGCCACATATGACGGCCCAAGTTCGTTTAATGTGTAAATACTGCCTAGTACTTTCGGGGCAATATGTGTAAACGTTTTGGGATAAATTGAATGTTGTATGACATTATAATATTTTAGAAAATATAACTTGATAAAAATGTATTTGTGTCTACCAATCTTGATGTCTTCTTATTTTAGGGAGACAACATTGAATTTATACTGTTATTAGTCTATCTTCTATGTATTTTTTTATGCAAGTTTAATAAGAAAATGGCAAAACTATTTTTTTATACATTAAATGGTTTAGGTGTAGATTGCATCATTTTAAGGTAAGAGTTGAAGATATAAATGGTTAGAAACAAAGAATCCCATCAATTGAATCAATTCAAAAAGTTTTATCAAAACAGTTTGAAAACCTTCCTGTGATCATTTTAAGGGATTTTGCCTATTTTTATCTTAAGTTGATAATTTTCGTTGATTGCACAGAAAGTTGAAAGTCAAATCGAGCTAGTTTGTGAATCATTTGTGATTTGATTTGAAAATTGATTTGAAAAATTAATTTCATAAATAAAATAAATTAAATTTAAACTTGAACATTTGATTTATTTACTAAATAAATCAAATTTAATTTATAATTATTTCGACTTATTTACTTTACGAACCAAATCAATAAATTAATTATATTAATAAATATTTTTTAATAACATTTATGAAATAAATTATAATATTATATATTAGATAGTGTATTTAAATAATATTTTTATATGATTTTAAACTAAATAAACTAAATGAAATAGGAATTAGTTTAACTCATTTTGATTCAAACTTACTTATTTTAGATTTTGTTTTATTTAATTAGACTAAATAAACTATTGAGTCGAGTCCAACGATTCACAAATTTAATTCAAGTGAAATTTGAATAAAAATTTTGACTCCTTCAATTATGAGTCAAGTAAATTCATTTGAATCGAGTTAAATCAAGTTGATTAACCACTCGACTTATATCCACCCTAATTGCATTTATTGGATGAAATCCGTTGTACTTTGAACTTTATCTTCTGAGAGAAGATGGATCATATATGTAAGGTTTTAAAATAAAGTAGCGTCAATACAAATTCAATAAAATAGATGAGAAATTGGATATCTAGTGGTGCATAGGAAAAACCTAACCTAAATTTGATTATTTTTAATGTTTAAAATCGAAGGGTCCAAAATTTGAGCATTAATTAGAGGATGAAAAATAAAATATTATAAGTATTTTTTTAATAATATAATTAAAATAAATTTAAAAAAGATAAGAGATTATATATAAAAAAATTTAAAATTACAATAACATATAAAAAAGTTTAAAAAATATATTAAAGTTATTAAATAGTATAATCCTATTAGATATATGAACCTTAGTATGTATTAAAATAGTTTACATATTCCGATAAAATAGAAAAAATAATTCATAAATTTTATAATTATCAAAAGTGAAAGAAAATAAATTGTCAAAAAAATAATATGGGATCAAAAAGATATCCATTCTATATTTAACCTTAAATTTTATATAAAATTGTGTTGTATTGTGAGAATTTAGGATTTTCTCTCGCTCTTGCAGATTTATCGCTGGGAGGAAATATTGGCATTTAACCAAAAGTGAAGAGCATAATGTTATGTTAAAAAAATGAAACTTATAGATTAGTAAAAAGAATTAATTAAGTGCTTTATTAATGTGGCATTTTCCTGTCAGTATAGAATGCTTGACACTGTCAACAAGTAAACTAAACCTCTTCGTCGATATTTATATCTCAAAGTTGTCTAGTCAATCCTTTTCCAAATGGTGAAGCTTTGTGGGGAAAATTTAAAGATAACTTGCAGATGGCCACCTCTTGATTGAAGTTCGGATGGAAATGAATAACAATTCTTATGTCATAGTAAGAAATAATAATAGATTTTTGCATAAAATAAAATAAGAAAAATTATAAAAAAAATAAAATAATTATAAAATATTTTTAGATGTTATCTTTAGAATATGATTTATAAGTGTCTTAAATTTTTTCTAGCACCTTGTTTAACAAATGAATTTTTTTCAAATGGTGCTTAGATTTAAGTTAAAAAGAATTTCATTCCAATTTATTATAAAATAATAATAAATTACTAAATAATAATAGATTTTCGCATAAAATAAAATATTGTTGGATGTTGTCATTAGAACAAATTCTATAAGTGTCTTAAATTTTTTCTAGCCCCTTGTTTGTAATGGTTAAAAGCAAAATTTCATTTTATTTCAAATGAATTTCTTTTTTAAATGGTGCTTAGATTTAAGTTAAAAAGGATTTTATTTTATTTATAATTCCTATTTTAATTACATTTATGCCATTGTAAAATCTATTAAATTTGTCAAAGATTTCACTAGAATTCATTTTATTTTACCTAAAATATATGTTATATTATATATTTCATCTTAATTTAATATTTTATTTATTATGATATCATTAAACTTTAATTTTTAATTAGATTTCATACATTTGTCAATATGTCTTAAACAAAAAAAATTATGTACAAATAAATTAAAATCATTATTTTTGAGATAGTTTCCAAATAATAAAATTCATTTATAAGTGAAATGAAATGAAATTAATTCTAGAAAAATTGATTTCAAAGGAAGCATAAAGGTCATGAACTATCTTCAAAGGTCATGAGATTTCTTCACAAATCTTTAATCTTCTCAATATTTGTGAAGTGTCTAGTCCTCAATATAAACTAGAGATAGAATATATATATATATATATATATATATATTAATATGATAAATTTCTACAAGTGTGTAACTTCCTATTTTCAATTAAACAATATTTTATATGCATCAATTATAAGATTAATGGTGATATTTATAAGAGAGTCCAAAATCTTCAACCTCCAATATAAGTATATCATTAGTCAGAGTAACATATATCTCATTCATGAATTTTGTCTACTTTTAAGCATCCAACCTATTATCTATGATTATTAAAACAAATTTTATTTATAACATTAAAATTATTTATTTAAAATTTTATATTAAATGTATAGAATAATATATCTTAAATTTCTCCCTAAGTGAAATTAATTAATATTTGACATATTTTAAAAGTGAAAGAGCTTTCACAGGTTAAATGGTTGTTAAAATGCCTTACCTCTTATCCACAGGATTCTCTCTCGTCATGAGGTTTTTTTTTTTTTTTTTTTAATAAATTCTTTGGAGAGAGCTTTTGGAATTATCCTTTTTCGTGGAAAGAAGAATTTCTTAGTTTGCCAAAGTGTTCATCAATTGATTATCTTGTAGAGAAGGAAACACACCTTTCTTTCATATGTCAACTCTTCAAAGGAACCAACCTTTTATGATTCTTTTGGAAAAGCCTTAGGCAAAGTATATAAGAATAATGGGTTATCAAAGCAACCTTTTTAAAATCCTTCTGGTGCGGAGTTTTTACATTCTATTAATTTCATTCCACATGACTTAAAATAAGTAATGAATTTAGAAAGAATAATAATATTCACACAATGATTTCATATGAGAAAAAAATTGATGTTTTTATTATAATTCATTAACTTAATACGAATTTAATTTTGATGTATTAATGATGTAAAGAATGTTATATTATCATTTATTCGTGTATTGTCGTATTGTTAAAAAATTATTAATTTTTTTTTATCTTTTAATAAAAAATTTTAATTATTCATATATTTTTTTTAATAACATGATACAATTGTATATACTAATAATGTAAAAAAAAAATTACAATGAGAATGATTCAAATTTAAATGTATTATATTGTTAGTAATTTGATATGTCAGAAAATGATAAAATTGTAATCCAATTATGCCAGAGAACCCACCAACTTCTATTATTTCAATCAAGACAAGTTTTGCAAGCATATAGACATCTCAGGCGGCGATGCAGCTGCCCCAAACAAAACTACATTCTTTGACGACGAAGCAATCATACTGGTTTGGAATGAGGGAATTATATGGACTAGGGAATGATTCAGGACCAAATGTTTTAGAAAATGCATCGGGATTAAGGAGGTTGATAAATGATCTTAATTTTATAAGAAAATAATTATATTTTACTAATCTATTCTTAATTAAAAGTCATTGATGTGTGAGATAGTTAAACATTTATTAAAATGGTAAGATTAAAATTAAAAAAAAATAATAAATGTATTCTTAATTTTTAAAACGATAAATAAAATAGAATAAAAAGAATGGAGGGAATACATGACAATCTTTCACTTCAAGTGTACCTGCAATTTGTAAGCAAGTGCTTCTATCTCCTCACTTACTCGCAATCACTCAACACTTATTTTTTCTTTTCCTTTTTTTTTTTTCATTTTTGATGCTTGAGCAATTTTTCTCACAGAGCAAACTTGATTTTGTGATTCCACTTTGTTGAGAAAGTGAATGGATTGTTAAAGATTAATTTAGAAAAATTATTATAAAAATCTAACCTAAGAATTTATGAATTTAAAGACAAAAATGAGGACAAAAAAATAAAAAAAATGAAGAATGTTATAGAAAGCTAATGATGCAGAAAAATCAGAAGAAGGTAGAAACTTATAGAAACAATAAAGTCGGTGAAATCACCAACTGGATACCAATATAAATAGGCTTTGTGTATTCAGTTAAAAGAGAGTTCTCATATGCATAACATACTCCCTAAGTGTATCAACACTTGAAATATAATGCTTATCAGTTTCCTTGCTGTCATCATTGATCTTTAAAAATTCTAACAGTGGTATCAAAGCAGATCAATTTCATGGGCTTGTTCATGCAACCTCAAAATAAGAGGGCATAATTTTCTGATACAAATCATCAGATAGAGCATGGAGAAAAGTTAGTAAACAAGACTCTTCTAAGACGAAGAGCAACAAAACAAACTAGTCACAAGACTCTTCTAAGATGAAGAGCAACAAATCAACAAGACTACAAAACAAGTATTCTGTAAAGTCACAAAACTCTTCTAAGATGAAGAGTACAAGAAGAAGATGATGATAAAGAAGAAGAAGATAAAACATCACACAAAGGAAGAAAGATGATGACAGCAAGAAGATACAAGAGTAAGGTCATAATACAAAAAAAAAAAGAAAAAAAAAGAAAGAAGCCTGAAGACTCTTCTACGATGAAGAGATTCAAGAAGAAAAAACAGCAAAATGGGTGACACAGAGAATCGCCAGGGCCACCACCGCCAAATCTTGCCCTTTCAAGAGGGCCCACTTGGACTCCAGCTGAACAGCTCCTTCAGCTTCACTACTGCATCCACTCCAATCCTTCATGGCTGGAGGCATTTTCACTGGCTTTTCAGCACTATATTGTGATGCTTGGAACAATAGTGCTTTAAAAGTATATGATTTTTCTAGATTAAGGGGAGTGTTAAAGATTAATCTAAAAAAATCATTATAAAAATCTAGTCTAAGAATTTATGAATTTAAAGACAAAAATGAGGATAAAAAAATAAAAAAAATGAAGAATGTTATAGAAGACTAATGATGCAAAAAAATAAAAAAAAGGTAGAAACTTGTAGAAGCAATAAAGTCGATGAAACCACTTATAAATAGACTTTGTGTATTCAGTTAAAAAGGAGTTTTCATATGTATAACATACTCCTTAAGTGTATCAACACTTGAAATACAATACTTATCAATTTCTTTGTTGCCATCATTGATCTTTAAAAATTCTAATAGGGATAAAAAATTCAAATCAAAGCCGCTTTAAAATTTTCATCTTTTTAACTCAATGAGCAACCGTAAGGTTCATTCTCTTATATAAATGCTAGATTACTATAGTCTAGTTGATAGGTAGAAACATTTAATGATTTAACCCCTCGTTTAAACGAGAATTCATTTAATTTGTAATTAAATTCATATATAAAATTATTTATAAATTAAATTTTGTTTTTTTTAATTATAAACAAAAGATATAGATAAAAAATCAATTGAATAAAAAACTCAAATATCATCCATTTCAAAAGCTTTGCATGTAATAAATTTTTTTTCACAATGTTGTAATTTCGTAGAGACTTAGCATATAATAAATATATAAAAAATTATAATTTTATCAACTGCAACTGTAAAATGAAAAGATTGAGAATTTACTTTTTATGAAAAAATTCTCACTTAATAAAAAATATTGTAAAAAATACAAAATCACCACTTAATATGAAAAAATTACTAATAAGATACTCACATCATTATCATTTAGATGCTTCAGGTAGCTTAGAGTTTGTGTACATTGAAAAATTCTAATTTTACTATAGGTATGAAAGTGTTAGTATTACTGCTTATTATTTGTTGACATATTAAAAAAATGTTTTTCTTAATTTTAGTACCGGATATCTCAATTAATAACAAGCATATCCAAAATACTATAATCAATAACATTGTCTAACTTAGTACTAGGGTAAAACTAATTTTTCTTCAGATTTCAAATATATGTAGCCTGTAAGGCTGGGTTAAATTCCTATCTATTGATAATAAATGTAGTTGATGTGAGTATTAATAGTATTTGTCAATGCTAACAAGTCAAGGAACATCTGAACATCTGATAGTGTTGAAAGTACTCCTTTTTTTTTTTTCTCAAAGATGTATACTTGGTTTTGAATTGTTTAACAGGTCATTAATGTAGTCATTGTTGTACTTTTTTTAAAATCTTTTTGATGAAAAAAATTATTCATTAACTCTAAGAGCTCATTTGATTGAATAAAATTGAATAAAAATGAGAAAATGAACAGTTAAGAAGTTTGTTTGGTAGTTACTATAAATTGTGAATACCTATTTCTAAGGAGTAGTCATTTCATAAAATGATGGAAGTCAAAACAATGGAATGATCATTCCATCATCTATAAAATAATCTTTTTACATCTTTGTCTCTTACAATTTTTCATATTTTCAAAAGTATCTTTATATTTTAATAAATATAAAATAATGTTTATTTTTCAATACTTTTGTTATAAAAATATTTTGATAATTATGTTTTAATAACAAGATTTAAAATAATATTTTTTGTATTATTTTTAAAATAAATACTATTTATTATAAAATTATTTAATATAATATAAAAATTAATAAATTAAAATTTATTGTACTCTTATTATAGAATTTTTTTTGTTAGTTATAGTTTTGATGATAGAATTTTAAATATAACATTTTTTTATTATTTATATATTTTCATTATATTCAATTATATAATGAAATATTTAATTCAATTTAAAATATTAAATTAAATAGATATTTATAATTTTTTTAAAAATATTATTGTCATTAACTACCATTTTTCAATTTCATTTCTTTGTAATTTTATTATATCAAACATAAAAATGACTATTCCATTCCTAATTATATTCATTCTCATTCTCTTATCAATTTCTTTTTATTTCATCCAACCAGATGAGCCATAAATAGATCAATTAAATAAAAAATACACTCTGATTATTACAACACCAAATGATAGATAAATCTAGTTACTAGATTCCATTAAACCCAAGAGAAATTTTGCTTGAATGTAATTCACGTATTGAACTTGAGGAGACAGATAAACATAATAAAAAATATAAGTCCCATGTATACAATGGATTCTATAAATATTATGTCTACGTCTTTTCTCAGGTTCACCTGCTACTTCTTGCGAGGAGAGGGCTTTTTGGTTTCAAGAAAATGATTACCACGGCAAACAATAAATCAATCACACTCTAATCAGTTGAGGATAAGACTCTTCTTCTCTTTAACCATTTCCTGCCACGTTCTTCCGGCATAGACTCACCAATGCCATCTTGAAGTGACTTCACTTCTGATACCTCTTTTCCTTTAGGTGATGAAACAAAGAACTTCAAGCTATTATAGTCTCTCCCCAAAGACACGTCATCATCACTCGAGGAATCATCCTCCATTAGAGCCTTTCCTTTAGACTTAGCAGATGTTATTACATCAATGTCTTCATGAAGACTGCTCTCTCCTTCAGTGCTGCTTCCTGTTGAAGATGTATCACTCACTGTGTGGAACACTGTCAAACTCTCCTTCTTTGCACCCTGAAATGAATAGCTTTTTGTTGTTTGTTTGTGCAAAGGAAGGAGAGAGTTTGAGTGTGAGTGAGTTCTGTCCCTAGTCAAACTATAGCTTGTTGAGAGCTTCCTCTCTATGTTTTCCCTTTGTCTCATCATATCATCCAACTTTCCGAAAACTTCATTCCCCACGGCTTCTTTTGCGGCCTTTTGTGCGAGTTCTGTGATTGTTCTGTCAAATGCTTTCTTTTTAAGCTGGAGAGACCGCTAAAAGATCCAATAGTGATAATAATAATGTGGTAATCATGAGTTAAGTTACGTATT